>JAQPZY010001598.1:1615000-1690000 GCA_029931535.1 Margaritifera margaritifera
TAGTTTTGTGTACATATTTTTCTTCATTAATTCGATAAGAAAACGGTGATTATTATACAATACTTTCAATGAATAGACCTACAAGGTGTTTTCAAAACGGATTCTGATAAAGGATCGCTATGGGTCAACTAAATGAATTTTATTTAAAACAATCTACTCCGAATTATCGACGGAATATTTCAGTTTATTATAGGGTACTTTGCTTGTAATATGTATCATTAATTTCATTATCAAAATAGCGTGCAGCATCAATTATAAGTCATCAGACCCCAATTGTACACTATTATTGCAAATAGTGTGTCTCACCTGTATATGTTTTCTTCTGCAATCCGATCTAGATAGGTTATAGTAGTCTTGGTGGAACATTATTACATCGTAATAGAAAACATATGGCAGTCTCGATCTAACACAATTACGTCATAAAATAAAATACATACTTATTATGTTTCTTATGGAATTACTATATTTTGAACAAAATTCAACGTTCAAACAATGGATAAATAGAATGTTGGTCCCTCTCGTCTTTTTGGATTTTTCATCACCAATGTACATGTATTGTTTTTATATTTGTTTCTTAGATTATGATAACAAACACACACACACACACACACACACACACACACACACACATATATATATATATATATATATATATATATATATATATATATATATATATATACATATTGTTGTATTCTGTGATAGTACTTGACGATGGGATAACTGTCTTCTAAATTTCTTACTAACTACACTGTTAATCCAAATCGATTTTCACATGGCATAATAGTAGCTCGGTAGTTATCGTTCTAGAATCGTATGCATGAGTACCATTTTCGATTACCAAACCAGGTAACGTCGGCTGCTGTGTTAAGGCCTTAGGAAAAACACTTTCCTCTCATTGCCCAACGAAAACTAACCAGTGCCACTAGACAAAACACCACAAAGAGGGCTTAGCTCAACCAAGACCAGATATGTTGTTATGCGTCTCTGATGCACAGCAATATTGTATATTAGTTAAGTAATCGAAAGAGAATTGTTGAAGGAAAAACCATTTCTGAAGATAAAGATTAGCCTATCAAATCTACCTCTTCTTTGGCGGATAATATCACCACCACCGAGTCTGGTTCTTAATGCTTCTTGTTTGTCCTGTATATCGAAGCAAGATGAATTAAAAAAATATACAAGTATACATCTTAAAGGAATTGTATTATGGTTAACTGACTTGATGCTGGGGGAGTTCCTCACAAGGCAGACGAACAGGATTAAAGGATTCCCTTTATTTAAACATTTTACAGACTGAAGATAATGAAAATTTGGAGTCAGTTATACATAAGAGGACTATTGTCTGCTATTCGGAAAATTTAAATATCTCTATAAAGGACAACGATATTTCTCCCCTTAGCTTTGATATTTGTACTAGATTGTCCCCTTTGCATGCGTAAAACATTTATTGTACTTTAATGCATTACAGTTTAATTAAAATGAGCTGTACGGAGAGCATATTTTAAATTAATATAATCCATAACATTTTTCCCGTCCGCTAATCCCTGAGAAAAAACAAATGATTTGTATCAAAAGGGATTGGTTTCTCACTAATAGTTTCTTTTTAAGACATTTAATTAAGCTAGTTACTCCTCGTGCATCACTTTTTTGAAAATATTAACCCATAGTGTTTATTCTCAAGTCGAGATCATAATGGAACATATAAAAAAAATATTTTGACTACTAATTCTCTAAATAATATTTTCCCTACCAAAATGAATCAATGGATAGATTATGAAAAAGTAGAAATTGCATGTCAGGATGATTGTAGCTTAAAATAAATCACCAAATGCTACGTAAGTATTTGATTAGGTAATTAATATATAAATTGAATTCCTAATTGACCAGTTTCCGAGGTATAAAGAATTATACCAAGACGAGGTTCCTCGTAAGACTAATACAATATTTTAGAATTTGAGCTCATGCCATATAAATACAAATGAATTCTTACATGCAGGCATTTTAATATTTTTCGTATGATCGTAGGCTTATGAATGTATTAATTATATAAGAACAAATACGATATTGCCTAATTTGTCGACCTATTATTTAGTATTTGTTTTATTTTATTTCTTTTGCTCTTAGCAGGTCTACTGTGTATCATTAACAAGGACAGGGAAATCTGAAATGACAGCTATCTTCAAAGTGCAGAAGAGAGATATGTCTGAAGAACATGACATTTATTAAAAGGACTGAGCTCAGGTTGGACATTTACAGTGGAAACCAAATGAGATACATGGGTCATTATAGTAGGGGTAACCCTTGTTGTTACTTGAACTAAACGGCTTCCAGTGGTTTACGTGTAGTTTACATCATTTATATCAAAATGAAATGGGCTAGATAAGTTGTACAACTGACCACTTATACAAATGCCTTTAAATTGCACCTTTATAAGTCAAATCCCTTGTGTACATTTTGGTATATTTCTTCTTTGTTTTTTTGTTTGTTTTTTGTTTTTTTTTTTTTGGGGGGGGGGATAAATCTACAAAATGAAATAAAATGATATTATTATCCACAAATCTGAGTTATTGCTTCTCTGTAAAATGGGGAAAAATTGGATAAAGAAAAAAAGTATTCAAATAAAAATAGCATCGCTACAATTTTAATAGCTCTGCAATATATCAATATAAGTTTCAATCCTCAAACATTGCAATTTTTCATTATAGCTAACACAGTCAAAATAAACTACATCAGTACATTTTCATAGTTTTTACAAATGTAAATATACATATAAGTAGCAGATATAAGTGTAGATATAAAATAATATTTGACGAGTGAAGTGGAAACATTATATTGTCAAAAGTAGCAAAATCAAGAGTGACAATACGAAATGTTTCCACTTCATGAGTAAAATATATCCTTATATTTAGTCAAGAAATGAAAATTTACTTTTTATTATATATTTTTCTAAGGCGGAAATGTTGATTGGCATGATTTTCTTTTCATTCTGGCAGTGTCAATGCTATTAACAGTGTGTACAAGTAAATCCCTATTACTACAGTAATCCAAAGAAGTCCTAAATATTATAAAAATTTAGGATAGTAATGTTTAAAAAAAATTTCTCCTACATCGACTGGTGTAAAGAGTGCCATTTGTCTAATTAATTACTGCTTTTATAAGAAAAATGAAGCACATTTTTTTGTTACACAATTGCTTGCGCGGATTGATACCGTTTTCCCACCGTGAACATTATTTGGTGAAAAATGTTTAAATATGGAAAATATATCTGATTCAAGGGCAGATATATTTTCGAAATGGAACAAGGTTTTTTGAGGTGGTATGGCTACAGTGGCGTTACGAGCATTATTGCCACTGCAACGATATCAATTTTTATTTTTAAATTAATAAATATCGATATCCCATTATTCAGCATATAAAAAATTTAATTTAAACCGAGTAATTATAAAGAAACATTCAAATGAACATGATGGTTGTAGTATACACATCTTGTAAGCTATGTTACTGGATTCCGCGTCTTTTGACAGAGAGCTAACTTATAAAAAATTGTTTGTACAATGTTTCATACCTAGGATTGCCATACAGATAAGGGGACGTATAAGGTACACTATATGTAATTTCTGTATATTAGAGAGCCCTTAATTATAGGGATTTTTTGGATTAGGATGGACTAAACTATATAAGAGTTGCATTTCCGGATCTGCCTCCGCATTTCTAACCATCTTGAAGCATTCGGCAATATCTCGCCCTATACAATTCTAAATACGAAAACTACTGAGGATCCCTTACGGTCAAGTTATATGAGGTCGTTTTCTTGTTCAATGAAAAACGGATATATATATATATTTATATATTTTTATATATATATATATATATATATATATATATATATATATATATATATATATATATATATATATATAATGTTTCCACTTCACGAGTGAAATATCTTCTTGTATCTACTCAGAAAAACGTCTATTTTATTTTGATATTCTATGGCAAAAACCTTCGATCGGCATGTCTTTTTTCACCATTCTGTGATGATGCGATTAATTGACGTCTTTATTACTACATCGATAAACAGAGGTTGCACAATGTTACAGCAATTTTAGGACAACGACTTTTTTAAATACAAATTTAGCTTCTGCATACAATGCTTCAAATTGCGCATTTCGTCAACTTAATGACTGTTTTCATATGAAAATGAAGAGATGTTTACTTCGTTAATATGTGTTTTGCGCGGATTAATACAGTATATATTGCTGGGGTGCGGGTTCTGTAGAACTGTCGCGGAGCGGTCGTATCGACAGACTTCAGAGTGTAACATCTTTAACCAAAACATTTTAATAATTCTGAGTTTACCTATAAGGAATTTGGTCTTCAGTTTTGCTTATTTTTTATTAAAACGTGAATAGTGTGCTATTGGCAAGCTTACAGTCTTGTTCGGTAATTATGAGTGGAACAATTTCAGTATTATATTTAATCAAGAACTTTATTTTCCCTAAAGCTTGTACCGTTTGTCGTAGAGTGTAATAGGTACAGTATAGATGACACTACATATAAAATAGAAAGAGGTCATACATGTTCAGTCACTGAGAATTTGCACGATTCATGTGGAAAACTATTTTTTTTTACATTAATACTTGAAACCTACTTTTACTCTTGTTTGGAGTCCGTTTCCAGGCATTTTTTTTAATGGCAACTCCTCATTGCTTGCATAAATGTCACATATTTCAAAATCTGTTCATCCTGAGAGAGACAGACAGACAGACAGACAGACAGAGACACAGAGAGAGACACAGAGAGAGACAGAAAAATGAAATAGGTCTAAATGTGGAAATATAAGTTTACATAATATACACAAGGGCAGATGAATTTCAATGGGAAAAGGAAGTAGTTCCAAAAGTGATATGCCACTGTGGCGACAAAAGTGATATCAATTTTATCCCACTAATACATTTGAATATCTCATCCCCATGTAAAGTAAGATCATGAAGAGCGTGCCACATTTATTGTAGTTTGTAAATATGTCGTGCATAATATTCGCCCTCTCTCTATCTTTTACCCACACAGACATACATATCGTCTCAGACACACATGCACGTATAAGAAAACTCCTTAAATGTGCAGAATAGTAACCAGGTAAAACACAGCACGCTTATTATACGCATACAGGCTTTATCTTTTAATTATTATAATTTGCATCAAGAAGAAAAAGAAAAAGAAGAAGGATGCATGTGTCTATTTACACATTATAAATAATTAATCTGGCAATATGAATTTCATGTTTAACATTGTACGGTGAAGTGACTTTCATAGTTAGTACAATATTAGTATTTGTGTTTTTTTAAGAATTGATTGCCAATTTTGTCATGTTTATCGTATCCTTACTAACAACAACGAAAGCAATGGTTTGAGGCTATTGAAACTGAATGATATCTTCAATATGTTTCATTTAAAAGCTGCTTAAATAACATCAAAAATTGAAAGTGCAGGCATTGCAATGATGGTTGAAACGTCGTCGGTGTTATTTTCAACAGCTATCACTATCATTCTATAAGGGTCTTTTCCTCTCACATTTAGCCGGATGTTCGTCGGCCAAAAACGTACCAATGTGGGAAGTATCACTACTATTACCTTTGAGTCTTTTTAGAGAGTCAAAGTTATTTGACTCGCATCGCAAAGAGACGAGGATATTCCGATTGTATTTAAATCTGCGATTTTTTTACTAGTATACGACCTAAAAGGCGTAGGACATTCCGATTGGTACAAAATCTATTTGACCTATTTGACCTAACATGAATTCATTCCCTACTTGGCGCGACTTGATTGCTCAAGGTTGGCCACGCAGAATGAACCATGTAAATTATAGGCCGTATAGGTATGAAAATGGCACATTTAGGAAAACTTTGTAGATTTCTAAAGACGTTCATTTGACAGTACTAATATTACATCTGAATGTGATATGCATTTGGTTGGATAGACCATCTCATGGTAAATAAAAGTGGTAAAAATACCAAAGCTTGCTAAGAGATGAATGATTATGATAAAATCACGAAATCACATCAAGACATCATAAATACCTATCTGTAAGTAAACTAGAAAGTGTATTATTATTTTTAATAAATATAGTGTACCTTTTTAGTCTAACTGTATCCTTGGAAATATACCAGTATTTTGGTAGTTAATATTCAGTACTAAGTGTAGTCACATATGCATGATGCTGATAAGATTCATAAAAGCAATGCTAAGAAAGACTTATGTTACTTTGGTACAATTATTATTACTATCAGTTATGGTTGATTAAACAAATTAATTTATGTATATAATTAAACGACTTCTGAATTTGGTTGATAAATGAAAATGTAATATTTAGGAAATCCATGTTTTAAGCTCTTTTTCTTGTTGTAATAATTTATATTTAATTATAGGAAGGTTGTAATGGAACTACCACTTGTTTTCCAAGGAATAACCAAATTGCTTTTATTTTCACTAACGTTGATATCAACCGTCGCCAAAGCACATTATTCAAAGCTAAAAGCTAATTGTCAGATATGGTCGAGACCTTCCTTAGGCTCCATTGTTTGATCAATAATGTCATCGTCTATACTTTAATACTCAAGTAATGATTATGTATTTTGCATACTGTTTATGTTCAGAAAATACTGAAGAAAATACTTCACAACCAAATATAATTTTATGATTTTTTTTATCAGTTGCCTAGTAAAGAATTGTTATATATTCCTTCATCCCAAGAAGGGTTACTGCTGCAGTCGTCGCATGACATGTACCTTTCCTCACCGGGTAATGTCGATGCAAATTATACCCAGGGAGGAACGCACTGTCAGATATTGCGTAAAGTTTTAATAAGAGTAATTGATGAATTTTTGTATTGTCTAGTATAGTTTGTTTCTCGAAGTACATCACATAAAATTTGGTTTTATATTTTGTATGGTCGTAATTATGTACTATCTTGTGTGTTTTCATTATTAATGACAAATGTAGGAAATGAAGAAGACAGAAAGAAGACACACAGACAGTTTCACAGACTCCCACTTCATGTACAACACAGAAGTATACATTCATTACAAAAGCGGAATAATACGATACATGAACCATTCATTACAGATTTTAAAAGACTTTAATTGATAAAGTATATATGCAAAAACGTACACGAACACAAACACTGACACATCTATATAAATTTGGAAGATACTACAACTAATTCTCTAATACTGTCTATGAATTTGTTCTTTTTCATATGCACTGACGTAAAACTGCAATAAATCATGACGAAGTTATATCGGATCAACTTCTCTAAGATATAAAATCCATCTTTTAAAATCAGTTAACAGTAATCAGATCATATTTGGTGTAGCTCAGTTAGTTATGGTCTCTATTTAAATACATATCATCAACCAAATTACTTATTTTACTTCTAGTATTCACTGACTTTTTTGCATATATTTAAGAGAACAAGCAAAAGTAGCATGTGTACACATGATTTACATTGTTATCTTTTTTAAGCTTTAAAGGTAACCAGCATGTTATGACATCATATTTTGCAATATCTGGAATAGATGAAACAAAACTGTTTATGATCATTATTAATAGTTTGAACAAAGAAACTGACAAGTACAAAATCATCAAATAAAATAAATGATGAGAGATAAAAGTCACCCTTTACAGATTTTCAGAGACTTTGTACATTACAATCTATACCAAACACACACACACATATATACAAATCTTGTAGAGACCATAGCTAATACTCTCATACTTTCTATGAAGTTGTATTCCTCTCTGATACACTGACATAAAACAGCAATAAATTACAAAAAAGTAATACCATCTCTGTGCAATAAATTTCATAGTCTAAAAATACTCTAATAGTAATAAGATCATATATGGAGCAGCTCAATAAGATATGGTCTCAACAGATATATATATATATATATATATATATATATATATATAGATATATAATGATCCACATTGATTATTTCTAGCATCATTTGAAAACGTTTATATATATATATATATATATATATATATATATATATATATATATATATATATATATAAGAAAGCATGCAAATATAGTATTTGTACATACTTCTATTGTCTAAGCTCTAAAATCAAACAGCAGGTTTTGACTCTATATTTTAAAATAGTTAGATTATATAAAAAACATAAGAAAAGAAAACAAACAATCATAAAACCACTTTCTCATTTCCATTAGCAGTTTTAAAAAAAAGAAACCATTACTCTGGTAGCATCATAAAATAGCTGACATCTTGATCACATTTTTTGATCAACGGTGAAAAAATATACAATTTATTTTCGACAACACCGTTGCATTTTAACTTGTTCCATCACATACAGGTATATGTTCAGAACGACTAGGACTAACCAAACAGGAGCAGTCATTGGAATCACTCGAAACCCTATCATAATTGTGAAGTAAAATAGCTATAAATTGTAATATGTGGACAGTACTTATTATCCTGAGTTTAGTCAATGTCTTTAATTGTCTTTGAGCTATGATTGCGCAGACGTAAGAAGCCCAGGATTAAACCAATGTTACTGGTGACAAATAAATTTAAATCAATTTAAGTGGACTCTTTATTTTTCTCTGAGGGATGTATTTTAGTATACCGATGTAATATATTGCAGGAAGAGGTTTATGACAACTGGAACATGTGCAGAGAGAGAGAGAGAGACAGAGACAGAGAGACAGAGACAGAGGGAACAATAAAGTGCATACATTGATTCATATGATAGACTATTGTAATAATATTATGTATCTTGCTATGGTAATTGTGCATGAATCTTGCTAATATTGTCCTTTAAAATAAAAATCGAGAGTCTTGGGACATATCGGTGAAATTAAATAGTATGATTTATTCTTGCACAATGTAATAATTAATTCACAATGTATATATATATATATATATATATATATATATATATATATATATATATATGTGTGTGTGTGTGTGTGTGTGTGTGTGTGTGTGTGTGTTAATTCAACAGGAAATTAGTAATAGGTTCATCTTTACTTTTCCTTTAAGAGCTTTCACATGAACGTCATAGATACTCTTCAGGTAGATATGTTATACTTTAAAAGTATTTTTGTAAATAAATATTTTAACGTCACTGTTATGTCAATTACGTCATTGCTTATCGGGTAGGATATACGAAATGTCTTGGCATCTATATACAAGACCTGTAAAACGAACATTTAAAGTCTGCCGAAATCATTAAAAACCCAACACAGTCCTTGGCCGAATAAAACAAGATGACATAAATTGAACAGTAATGAACTCAATATAGATCCTGTACAGTGTGCTATGAAAGTGCATCAATGTATTGTATAAAGTGGTCTATACAAATTTAAACAACCAATATAGGTTTCCCATGGTCATGTTATGAAAATGTATCAGTGTATTGATACAATGCAGAAAGTTATGTACCGACCTGAACAACATCAATGACGATGACGGGAAGGCGTTTGAAGGAATAAAGTATGAACATATTGCTAATTTCATGTTGAATTAGCAACTTATTCTACATGTAAAGCGGCACATGGACATATTCAATTGTTTTATTTATATATATGAACCAAGACATTACAAAACTTGTCCACTATATGGAAAATATTGCTAATGATTTCGAAAACCAAGAACCGTCGTGAAGATTGGAATTTAGTTTCAGTTTTTAATCTTTGGGATCTTTTGGATTCTTGTGAAATTCATCATCCTGAAATCACGATCTATGCTTGAATTCTGATAAAGACCTTTCAAAGTGAAAGGTTTAGATTACAACTTGATAAATGGGGAAAGTTACAGTTTTGTAGTAAAAAATACGCGTGCGATCCAATCGTTAGGTTCTCTCATTCTCCAGCAATACTCTGGAAAACGTTTTCAAAGTTTAAAAGTCGCTCATATTTTGGGAAGTGAAATAACTCATTTTTACGTGATAGAGTGTATATAGAAAGAAGGTTAGAAAATAAAAAGGAAGAGCTAAAATTAAAGTAACAACAAGTTTTCAATTGACACTAACTAGAAACAGTCAAACTTTAAACAGTCCTCAAGCTTTAAGATGATACATTATTTATTAAAACGGTTAAATTAGATATTCTAACTATCAAATATGCTTCGATTGGAAAGGTCCAAAGAAGGATGAAGGAAATTTGTTAAAACAAGTAGCTAGTCTTCAAAACGCATCGTAATTTTCCTAGTAGGAACTTATTCGACAAGGGAAAATGTCAATGAGAAGAAATAAGAATAACTAAAGTGAAAGCAATGATAGTAACATAAAAAGTGGGCTGAAGAAAGAAAAAATTTCAAAGTAATAAAATATTGTAGATTTTATTTAGTTCGGAGACGCGTCATTCAACTGTAAAATGTTTTTAATAATACTGCAAATATGCTGATTTTATTGAATTTTATGACTTTAACATGTTTACATTTCTAGCAAATAGTTGTTGGTCATATGTTTTAAGAAGCTAAACTCTGTGTTCGCATTTCATGTTTAGGATGAAGGAAGACTCTCTCTCTCGCTCTCTCTCTCTCTCTCTCTCTAACGAAATATCGAAATGTGTACTCAGTGAAATGGATCATGCAAGATATAAGTACACATTATAAATGCATGTCACATTCGAAGGCAAATAGTTTCAATATAGTTTGAAACATTTAAATTATGGCTTTGTGTTTTTAATTTACATTATCATAGACACATAATGAATATACCTTTTAAAGCTTTTTTGAGAATGAAATGTGAGCACAAAAACATTGGTTTTTTAACCAGTCTCTATGATTTTAGTCTTATCACGATGTTCTGCATAAAGAGCCATACCTTTTCTCACGAAATGGTCTCTCTGACTGTGTTCCTCAATTAAATACCAACATTCCTCCCAAAGATGCTCTACTTAACTGATTTATCGATGCATAAGGGATGCATAAATCCTCCAACATTATTCATATTGCTGGAAGAGACCCAGCACTAGCGAAAAGCGAACTGTCCTCCATATTTTATTTATGTCACCCAACACCATAAAGTCGAAAGAATTTGCATCCTTTGACACGAAATATGAATACAAGTGCAACAATTTGAAACAATTACAAATATCGTCACAAAACAGGAGCGTTCCGAAGATTTATCTCCCTTATATGTGCACTATCATGTTAATGTGTCTGATGCCAGAGTAATCTTTTTACTCAGGGATGCAGTCACTGGACAGTTCGGTTTCATTGACAAGGAAGTCAACTTTGGTCTGCGCGAGCTCCTTGCCGGTGTCTGCATCTTTGACGACCGTCTGCAGTTCCGTACCAATACACTGCATGCTCACGGCAAATCTCCATGGTTTGTCTTTCTTCCAGATGTCCACATATATTGATCCAATCCAATCGCATTGTTGACAGAAAACTGGGTCAAGAGAATCAGATCGGAATATATTCCATACTACACGTTTTGACCCGTGCTCAACATGTAGTGTGTAAAATCGACCTTTACTTTCTTCTCCAACGGAAAATTTCTGTCCCTTTTCAATGTGTTTTTGGAAGGTGTCTTTTACCATTTGTCTCCCATTGACTTCGACCATTTTCTCCTTTGGATGTCGTTTGGCGTTAAATCGTTCCATTGCATCCACTCCGTACGTGTATGGGCTTATCCTGTTCAGAATAACCCCAGGGTCCCAGCGATAAATCAGAGCGCCCCTGAGGATGGCAAAACCTGCATCTTTTGGAACAATGACTCTCATTTTTGGATAAGTTGATTTAATGCTGTCAATTACAACCTTTGAGTCAGCTAGACCTCCGACAAGAATTATGGACGTGACACCGGGTACAGCTTTCAAGAGATGATCGATATGAACTTTGATGTGATCCTGTATAAAGTTGAAATAATCTTGCATCTTCTCTCTTGAAATCAAGAAAGTGTCTTTGTCTTCATCGAAACGAAACTTTCCATGATAGAGATCGTCGAAGGTTTCCTGCAAACGTTTGTTTTTAGTTTTTGTATACGATTCTCGAAACTTGCTGTTGATATGAAGTAGGGTAACTCGTCCTTCCTTATTCAGAAACTCTCTTTTCTTTCCTTCAAATGCGTCCTGCAACTGAATCCATGCATGTTTGTATTGATTCTTAAAATTCCGAAGAAAGTCGTCACCGACAACCTGTTCTATGTTCTTCTCGAAAAGATCATTTATTCTCTTTCCTCCCCATGGTCCACCATGTGCTGCATGCTCTTCGTGAAGTTTTCCTTGACTTGTAATACAGTGCACTGCTGTGTCTACAGTGCCACCTAAAATTAACAGTTTTATGTCTGTAATTTATGGAGACAATATTTTGATAAGAGAATAAAGGTTGTATTCTACGTTTATTAAAGCACATAAGGTGTTTTAAACTCCGCTTCATATCCAGCTTGGTACTTGTACATTGTGTCAAAGTGCAAGATTTGTTTTCTTGTGGACGTATATGACACTCTGTATGTTCATCTGGTCGTTAGCAATCGACATTTATCATGAACCTGCATCCATCTTATCAAACATATAGTTATGATAGATAAACAGGCTGGATATCATATGATCCAATCGACAAGGATATTGCAAAACAATGATGTTGATAATTGCATTTGAAATTACTGCCTCATCACTGAAGACTACCTTGAATTCAAAGGAAGGATTGAATTGATATTTCAATTGATGTGAGTGGCTAGTGGCAAGAGTTACGTTACATCAATGCAATATTTCTACTTTATAAAATGACGCCGTTTTACTTAAGCAAACCAATGAACTTTCTGATATACTTCGGAAATCTACGCATCCGTTTTTTCCTGCAGTATTTACGAATTATAGCAGACTTATTTTGCAATACTATTATTGTGAATCATCAGTGAAGCATAAAGACATGATCAAGTCATCAGTTATATATTTTTGAGCCACCAAACTAATATAATCAACGTTAAAGAGACTTATTTACTGAAATCATCGTTGTGACGTAGGGAAGTCTTGCTTTGTTTTGAAGGAAAACACACATTCGAATCGGAATGTGAGCTGTAAAATACAATGTACAAGGAATGTCTACAAGACAGGATATACTTCTGGCTTATTTGATAAGTAAAAGATCTAAAAGACTTTAGCGGTTAATAGAAGTAGTCTAGGTGATCTAACTCAAAGTTAAAAATGAGATGGCTGACTCATAAATTATCCTCGAGTCTTACTTTTCTCAACATAATTATAGAGATACATGACAAAGGCAGTAAAAGGGTGGTTTATGAAGCTGGGTAAGAGAAGATTGCTTTAAGTGCCCTAATTGTCTCACATAGTACACAACACAGGTCATATACTGGCCTACCTTACAGAAAAAGAAAGGAACCTAGGATTCAGATTGGACGGAAATAGGTATGGAAACAACAATAGAAAGACGTTTCGCGAAATGAAATAATAAAGCTTTGTAAATATCGGCAAAGACTGTAATGTTGTCAAGAACCTCTTAATCTAAAACAAAACTAAATAAAAAAACAACACAGTGAAGGACTTAATTAAGATTCGGCACAAATATATAATAATAATAATAATAGGAAACATTGATGAAGTCAAGGAGGACCGCAAAGTGAAATATATGTGCAACACCTTGTTTGACGTGACGAGTATGCTGGACTGGACATTTCAACAGTGATAAGAAAGACAAAAAGCTTAAGTGCAAATGTCAGATAAAGCCTAATAAAGAGCATTGTATAAGATCGTTTTGGGATCTATTAACCTGTTACTATTTATTTACGACTAGTCAATTATAAAAAATTGAGTATACTGTGAAGTTACTTTATTTCGCAAGTACCAGTTGTGTGCTTTTCCTCGTTGCTACTAAACTACTAGTTTTAAAATTCAACGAACAACTTACCATCTGCGAAGGCAGTACGACACCCTTTCACATGAAAAACATACACTGTATATGAGAAGTTTAGGTGCAATGATCATGCTACTTTTTGTAACAACTAAAAATTGTTTACACATGAAAATAAAACAAATTCACAGTAAATGAAAAGGATTCAAAACATTATTGGTTACCACATTGATTAGTGAAGAATTTCACATACTGTAAGTTTGATTTACCTCCCATATCAACGACGATATACTTTTCACCAGGATTAAAAGCTTCGATATCTGATGTTCCCATCACTGCCTGGTTCTTGCAGAAAATTGCTGCTGCTTCAGGCTCAAGGGCGAGTTTGATCCTCTTATTAGGGATTCCTGCCTGAAAATTTTACATTTACTATTTATAAAAATGTTCACATAAATCTGAATAAATCGTGTACATGACAAGAATTATTCATATGTTATCAGTCTACTGTCAAAATGTTAGCATGTATAAGATACAATTATTTTTTTTTTAATATTTGAAGACATAGCCAGCAGTTTTCTCAGCAGCAAGCTAAAAACTACATACTAGTACAACAAAATGATGTCTCAAAACACACGAATATCTTTGTCCTGGGAATTGATAAGAAATTAAGAGGAGTTAGATTTTGGTCCTTATCAGTAACGGGAAACTGACTTGTTTACCTACGTCTAGAGGGTGGACTTATTCTTTGGTAAGAATAAACGTTGCAAAAGAGTAACAAGTACATGAGATATTTTATTATTTATTACGACCCTCAGTTCCCGCAATTGAACATTTCCATCAGAATGATAAAACTCTTATGTGGATCAGAATCTTAAAACTGTGGTGCAAATTTCTGAACCTCCTCTGATTACATTTCATGATTTGATGTTTCTTTCTTTAAAAACACTGGTCACCATAAACGCGATCATGAATGCACAAAGGAATGGGATGTATCTACAATGCTCGAGACAAGGAATATTTACCTCAATAGAAGCTTCCCTCATAAACTGTTTGGCAGAATCATTCCATATTGCTGGAACTGTTATGACCCAGTCGATTCTCTCAATATGTACTCTTTTTCCATATGATTCCTCAATCTGACTCAATAAATAACATAGGTACTTACTAAATAGAACTAAAAAATAATTAGGAAAAGAAAGATATGTTCCTTATTGTACTTATTCATTTAGTACCCATTACTACACAATTTTTAAAAGTATTTGTTATAAACCGTTTCAGACTATTGTCATTAATCATCGTCATCTGGAAAACGTTTTAACAATGAATTCATGCAAGGTGAAGATGATTGCATATTAATTGTCATCTGAACATTGGATGCGTGAAACTAATGTGTTGTAAAAACCGGTACTATCTCAGTGACGTGAATGTCATATATGGAATATGTGTGACATGTTCTGAATTCTATTTGGGGTATATGAATCAAAGGACATGATGTGGAGGAGAAAGATTTTATTAAATCGATGGGGAAGATATATTACGCTAAATCCACAAAGGGATTTATGGCATAATGACAAAACCATCAAGAGATCTAATTCATGTTGACGGTGAAGAGTACCCAAATACTTATTACATTATTAGATTTGCGTGATTTTTTAGCAGTTTTCAGGAAAGATGAAATTTAGAAAATCGAAGTCGCAGTAGTTGTCCGATAATACTAACACAAAGAGAAAAATATGTTTTAATTGGCGGTATTAAAGAAAAGTGTCCCCTTATCAGACATTACCAACAAATTAAATGCAACAAAACTATAGACCTGTCTCCAGAAGAACTGACTAGTATGTGTCAGAATGGAAAAGGTACCACAGACGATATGGAAGGAAAGAGACAAAATCAATAATCCAAATCATATGTTTCAGAGGGAAATTAAAGACAGTGTAAATTACATTTGGGAAAATACAATTTTAAAAAACCCTAATATTAAGTAGTACATCTATGATTAAAATCAGTATTGACCATCACTTGTTTGTATTTGGAAGAAAAAGTGGGAAACGTTTGGCAATTATAGAATGTGAATACAATTATCTGAGTTTCTGTAACCTTTATTGGCAGCCTGGTATTTTAAATGGATGTAATAATGTCCAGAAACGTCAGAAAGTACTGGATCACATCTTTGTCAGTCATTATCAAGACAATGTTTCCATCTTTCAAGATGTCAATTCACCAGCAGGTCACAGAGTTCGTATTGCGATAGAACATAAACCAACAAAAATAAATTCACTGACATAGGCTGCATAATCCCTAGACTTAAATATTTGTTTTAAAAAAATTTTTTTACCATTATTGTAGAAAGGAAAGGCGCTGGGCTCAGTTTCTACCAACTTAGTTTGTCCTTTTCAAAAATGCAAGAAATACACATTGTAACCGGCACCGTAATGAAATTTAATTAAAATATATGAAGTTGGTATCAATAGCAGGTATATGAAACATATTGCAGGTGCCAGATAATGTGATACTCAGGCACAAGGTAAATATATATGTATGTTCGTAATTAGTTGCCAATCGTATTGAAATACATTTGATAGTTCCATATTCCAGGACAATACTCAATGCTGAGATCAGAAAGGGCTTTATCTAACTGACTGATATTTGTATTAAATGTTTAGATTGTGAAATTAGAACATAATATAAGTCATGAGTTGACCCCACAATAACAATAAAGCCCACAAGAAATAGTATAATTCTTGAGCTTCATATCTGCAAACTATAGAAAGGTGATAGATGATATGCATTTATAATACTACTACAGTATCTTAGAAACGATTGGACCATTTACAAATGAAATTAGTTAGTGGTATCATTTAAGTTGTCATTTCCAAACATAAGGGTATGCATGTCCATCGAAAACGAGAGTTAACAGAACAGAACAATACACTAACTTGATTAAATACAAATGCAAACTATTAATAGTAGTATTAAGGATAAAGAACGGTAGAATGAGAAGGGTATAAAGAAACATATTTAAATCAATATTTTGAATTTGCGTGAAAAAAACAGGATTCCAAGGGAGTAGAAATAACTGTTTTCAGTTTTTATGGGAATCAGAATGATTTATATATGTTGTACAAATTAACTTAATCTAATCAGCACGTAAACATTTGTGTTATTTAGAAACGTAGCAAATTTGTTGATATTAACACTTTCATCCTACTTTTTACTGATATATTGTTTTCTTACTTGAATAAAATATTGACCTTAAAAAGAAATTCATCACCTATGTCTTATGAAACACACAATTCACATTTTATTTTAGATATATCCAGAGTTTTCATGTTCAAGAGTAATATATTATTCTTGACGGGAGTTTGTTAAAATTATTATATATATATATATATATATATATATATATATATATATATATATATATATATATATATATATGTAATATGTGTGCTAAAAATGGTTTGAAAAAATTTAAATACTTTTAAAAATATTTGATAAGTTCTACATTTAGAGGAATCAAAACCACTCCAAGGCTAAGTTTGTATTACACTGATTTTTCAGTCTCATTGTAGCTGTTTTCTTTAGCCAATTAATACAGGAGACTGACTGAGACACGCATGAATTATTCAGACCCAAATCACATAAAATTTGTTTGATAATAGAAAGCCATTTGAAACTGTATACACTAGCATCAGCATTATGTAACGTAATGTCATTCAATGCTTTTGAAACTTTAATAATTTTTCAAGTAGAAAGTTTAGTCCAAAACATCACAGCTCTAATTTGGATACAAATTCTTCCATGCAACATATCAGTCCCTCAGTAGAACATATAGAGTGGGTTGCTTTTTATTCAAAATAAAACTGTTTGTCAGAAATCATCGTGCACACGTTCAATTGCACTGGTATCACTAAAATCCCATATCTCCTAACAATATAGGCAAAACAGTATTACTAAAAAGTTTCAATTGTAAATCCTGTGGTAAAAAGAAATTTCTTACTTTTAAATGTAAGACAACAACTAAGCTATTCTAGCTTTGCGGAATAAAATGAGCCGTGTTTTTTTTTTTTTTTTTTTGGTTCTTTGTAGTAATCCTAATTATAAATACTGGTCAACTATTTCCTATGATGTTCCACCAAATGCAAAACGGTTAGATTACTGTCAATCAAATATTACTATTTTTTCAACACTAACTTTTAATCTCCATTCGTTGCAGTAGATAACTTCTTTGAAACTTTTCTGGAAATATTTTTCATTATCTGCAAGAATAATAGTATCATCAGTAAAATGAATAACAAGTATCTTTGAGCACAGCATAACTTAAGTTTCATGATTTTTAAAATTCACATTATTGCAATATTTTGGTAGTAAAAAGTCTTCTAAAGAATGACTGCTTGGAATCTATCAAATGTGTTCAGAAGTCTACATTCGGAAATATAATGGTAAAATGTTTTAATTTGATGCGAGTCAATCACACACTGGATTGTTATTTATATGAGTTGATACAAGTCGTTCTCAAGGGAGATTAGTTTAGCATGAATAACATATATTTTTCTTTAGCCATTCAAGTAGTATGAAGCACTCGCTCCTTTCAATCAATATCTTTATTAACAGTAAAAATAGACTAGATATTATTTCATCTTGTTGTATGGAGTTTCAATGTTTAATTGTCGACTCCAGAAAGGACTTGATTGAATATTGTGAATGGCATAAAGAAATGTAAATCTAGAATTATTTAGAACGTTAGATGACTTTCAATCAACGTCTACATTTTCAATAACAGTCGGTGAAACCAGCATATTGAAAAAAGTAACTAATTTATGAATTTGCCTACGTTGTTTTTAAAGGTTGCCAGCCACATTCTCTGTGTAGACAATCTGACATAGTACTTCTAGTAAAACCTATAACAATTCTTATACATTTATTTTGGTGATTTTCTAGTCTATGAGCATCGGATTTACTAGAACCATGCGATACAACGTAAGAGTACACTAGTATAGGACAAATTTTATATATATATATATATATATATATATATATATATATATATATATATATATATATATAATCATAAGAATGCCAATTCATTATGCTTTATAAATCAGATCTTTAATGCGGTTACTACTGCTTCCATCACTTGTAAGGGTGCCAACATAATATTTGCGGCTATTAACAAAATAAATGGCTACATTATCTAATAATTAGGTTTGGATTCAGAGAGTCAGTTATATTACTACTGATGAATAAAATGGCATCAGTTTTGGATGGATTAAGGGCAGCACAGTTTTGATGGATTTAGGGCAACAAGGCATTGTTTGGTTTATTTATATACTTTGTCAACATCTTCCTTTATACGTCTATTAATAAGTCTAATATCTATAAAGAGATATAGGCTAGAGAGCAATTGCCGACAACTGAACTATAAAAATCATTTGCAATATCAATAATATAGATAAGAAAAATGAATTTGCATAATACAGACCCTTTGGAACACCTAATTTTGCATATTTTATATCAATAACGACATACACATTAGAATTTTAGAACTATTTATTCGGAATGACAAGTAATCAGCAAAACAAGGCAACGTAGTTCCACATACGCTGAATTCTTGAAGTTTGTGTGTGAACTTATAGTGTCAAACACGGGCAATAGCTTTAGAAATATCGCAGAAAACGATCGACATATACTTTTTCATTTCAAATGCATGAGTACTTTTAGTATGTATGCCATATGGTATACATTGGGAATTATTTGGCATAAACCCATACTGAAACTTACTATCTTTTAGTAAACTAAATTAAAGTGCTTTAAAAGGATTCTTTCAAATATTGTTTCCATGTAATTAAGTAGCAGTATGGGCCGCAAATTGACGGTAAGCATTTACTTCCCTTTCGAATGTTTATTAATATGACATGGGCAATTTTCCAGATTGTACGAACTTTCATTTCTCGCAAAGATCTATTAAATATGAATATAAAAGTGCGTCCCACTGTGACACGGGTTCAGGGCGTCGACGGAGATGAGGAGAATTATAATAGAGATAGTTCATAAGCCTGATAAAAAGAAGAAAGCTATGTTATTTTTGGTGATGAGAAAGTCTGTAGTAAGTTTAACTTTACATTTAGTGATTCCGATGAGTTTGCTTCTTGTGTTAAACACGCTGGTCGAGCCAATTATGTCCCCTCTAAGGGAACTCCAAAAACAGGTGTGTTGAGCATTGGGGAGAAATGTGAAGTAAGGGATGCAAGAGCCTAGAAAGGTTTTGACAGATCTCTTGTTGATTAGAACCGCACGTTCTTGTTCATTCAAGAGGCATTTAGGGAATTTAATAGTAACCAGCCCTCATTGAATGAAAAAGTCATCCAACTGACTAACGCCAAAACTGAGTCTATGTCTCGTATAAAGTTCATAGAATCGCATGTTCAGTACTTGAAAGAAGAAAATAAGGACTTGAAAAATAGGTGATAGAAGCGACAGTCTAGAATCTTAATTGAAAAGGAGTAATTTGATTCTGCATGGAATTGAGGGCTCAAATACAGACATTTTGGAAGCCTCTAAACTGAAGGTCAGAGCGTGTGCATCATTTGTTTTGTGCAGTTGTCGTGTAAGATCGACATTCGCTAATCATAGCTAAATTCAAAAAATAGTTTTGAATGTGCGAGCGAGAAGCTCTACAGAGCTTCAATTGTTGACGTGAAGAAAGACTTCACTGCCAATGTCCAAAAGGGACAAAAGTTTCTTTGAGAATTCAAGGAAGCTCGTGTGACTGAAGGTCAATTCACTGCTTTCCGTTTTAACAAGCTTTTGATTAGATGCAGTTCATAGAAGTAGGACTGGGCTTGAAAGAAAGCTCTAGCCAGGATGATCCAGAAGAGCAAGACGTACAGGATTCAGGGAGATAGTTGAGCATGTCGAGGGGACAAATGAACTGCTAACATAAGCCCTAGGCCGATGCCTCGACCCTAAACCACATCTCATCGTAAACAATCAATCAAATATATCTAAAAAATATTAATTTGTTCTTGGAATATAGAGGGATTAAACGAACTTCTAAACAATTTCGATTTCATATTATACTATCGTATGTTTCATATAATTAGGTTTTGTGAAACCTGGGATAATACAGAATTTGACGTTGATCAATTTTTGAATGGTAATTCCCATTTCGATTATTCTGGTAAGAAATTACTTGTAAATTCGGTTCGTCACTCGAATCTTGAATACTTTCCAAGACTGTGCCATACTTTAATAAAAAAAAATACATGTAAAGGTATCGAGTATGTACTACACGATGTATCTAAAATATATGAAGATCCAAGCAAGGATGGTATACTTATCAGAGAGAAACGAAACTGTTAGAGCGAGAAACCCTGGCGCGGACATGATTTTAGCAAATGACTTCAATGCTAAAATCAAAGCAGATTATTATGATTTTATACTATACCTGATAAATAAAAATATATTATTTTTCAAGAAAATGATTAATATGAAACTGATGATTTTAATTTAAGAATCAGTTTTCAGAAAATAAGTACTTTAACTCTTTTTGAACATAAATTGTTGAACTATGTAAAATTTTCAAAATGCATCGACCTAACGGCAGACTATTTGAAAATAAGGAAGGCAATTTCACTGTAATTCTTGAGAATGGATACAGCTCATTTGATTAGATGACTGCTTCATCACCTCTGCGCATATATATATATATATATATATATATATATATATATATATATATATATATATATATATATATATATATATGTATATATCACTGTTGGTGGCCACGTTGAAGCTGTTTATTTCCCGCTAATTTGTTCTCCCTCGTTGAAAGTGGTTCCTAAAGTCAATCTTGATGCTTCATTGTAATAATAATAATAATAAAAATAATAGTCAGATATCCTTTTCGATTCTCATATATTGAATGCAAAGTAAACCACCACCGCGATGACCACCACCATCACCCAATCCTTCAGCAAGTCATTGTATCCAATCAAATGTGTTTATTTATTCTTTATTCTAAGTGAGGTTTTATGTAAATCAAAGATATGCAGGTAGAACATACATCGTATATCTTACCTGTATCATTATTAAGCATAAGATAACTTTGTACAACAGTTAATCAAAGGCGAAGTTTCGTCCACACCCTGCATCAAAACAGAGTATTGCCAGTTACATCATAGACGATGGTTGCTCTATAACTTTCATATTTTCATAAGGCTATTAATTGTTTCCTTTTACAAAATTGTATTTTCAAATACTAGGCTGAATACTTGTGCGAATGTTTCTGCATTATAATGTAAAAGTGCATATATTTTCATGGTCGAACTTTCAATGTATACATTGTATAAATTTACTATTTACTTCCAACTCCAACATCTACAGCGTAATTTTCTTTTTTCTGGAGAGGGACGGGGTGGGGGTGGGAGTAAATTCCATGCTGATGACCATGAAATCGCTTATTTTGCATTCCATGCTTCCATCCTAGTTTATGCATCTTTCTTAAAAAATTGATAGAATATCAAATTTCTCGCAGCAAACAACATTGATTTTTCTCAACTGTGTTCACTTGTCCTCGCCACTAAATAGTCAAAAGCTGACGAAAGCTAACATTATGAAAATGATTTACGTTTATTTCGTAATTAAATATCTTTTCTGTCAGATAAAGTTCATTATATTATTATAGGTAGTTTTGTTTGTAAAAATCCAACTACCTTTGCACGTTTTGTTTTGATGATGTATGTAACACTCACTCGAACTTTGGCCTCGGGTAAGAAATCAAAGCATAATATCCAGCTATCTTAACGTATTCATCCCGTTACACTATTTGATTATTTTATTTATTTATTTATTGTTTCGGCGCTTTCTCCCAATATGGAACAGTTTATGTACCATAAAAGATCTAAATTGGCTGTTCGTCTATTGATTGTCCACCACTTTCATTTGTATTCAGAAACAAGGTATACATCTTAAGCCTTGCTTTCAAGTAACCAGAAAATGAAATGTCCTGCTTGACCTTGATTATTGGTGATTGTGAAACTCGTCTGTTCGACAGTTTCATTGGACTCAGACCGCATTTACTATACGTTGTAGTGTTACCTTGTCCAATACCAGGTCTGCAGTGTATTTTATCGCCCCTTTAAAAACATCCAAAGCTAGCATGGTTTTCCCACTCGTATCTTCGACAAGGCTTTCCCTTGTCAGTTTCTGTACGATAAAATTGATTTGTAATTTGTCAATTTTGTAGTTTTATTTTCCAGGCAATGCTCGATCACACACACACACACACACACACACACACACAGACACACATATGTGTTTTACTTTTAGTTTTAGTTTGAACGAAAATATATTTCATAATTATATGTCAAGAAGTGGTAATAAAAGAAAGAATTAAGAATAAAAGCAAACATAAAAGAATAGAACCAGAATAAGAACTTCAACAACTGCGAATACTTACAGTTGAACCAGTGCTATCTCTACTCTTGAACATACATGCAAATCATCCATTCCACCACAACAACACCTACACGTGAACGATGACTAGCAACAATGATACAAAAATGCCATGGTTTTTAAGGCTCAGCTGTGATAAAGTTGTCAATATTAGTTTGTAGAAAGCACGACTTCCGATATGACTTATGTAGGGTGAGGATGTTTTAAAGTAGCTCTCCTCTTCCTTCAGACAAATCGCTAGATTTTTTAATGAAATTCTCTTTAAAAATGGGGGAATATCAGTAGTATAGTACCCCACTTGAGACACAAACGGGAGTTCTATGTTAAAGAGGGTAAACAAATTCTAGACCCAAACGGAAAATAAATACCATTAAGCCGCCATGTTGAAATGCATAGGGGAAAAATGTATTCTATAAAATTTGGTTCATAGGTTTTTCATGTGTGGTGAGTCTGTCTGGTTGGAAATGGTAACAATACGACAAGTTGGTTCTATTTTGGCGGGAATAGGTGGTTTCTAACTGAAATGAATATTACGTCGTTGGTTTATCAGAGTTGAGAGAGAGAGAGCGAGAGAGAGAGATGTATGGTGTCAATAGATGGATAGATAGATAAGTCTAGATACGTCACTCATCATCAAATAGAGGAGATATTACCCATCAATTGTGACAAGCGGACTTCTGACGTCCATAGGTTTTATATGATGGGTGATTATAGAAACAAGGGGAATGCAATTTTGTTCTTTCATCAATTTCGGACAAAACGTCTTGTTTTCATAATCTGACTGACTTCGGCTAACATAAGGCACGCGTAAAATTACGACTATATTGGACGACGTGTGAATTTCATCTGAGGCAGATTCAATTATTAAGGTGTTGCAATTTATTTTAAACAATCTGATACAAACCAGCTTTTTGAATGTGACAAAAAAGTGTTTTGGCTTAGATTTAAGACACGCACTGAAAAATATTACTGCTGATACCCAAGCTAAGACTTTTTCTGGTAAGGTTGTGAGTTTGAAGACACCCAATGCAAAATATTACTGTCGAGATTTATTTTTGGTTACATTTTCAAATTAAAGGAACAATTTGACTTGAAGTTGTTTCAAACAACCCTTTTCAGGGGCACTCTATTCTCTTAAAAACAGATACTACTCAATCATTACCAATCTGTGTTTTTTTGGGGTTTTTTTGTTTGTGTATTTCATAATGATTTTGCAGTAGTCAATATTTGTCAGTAATTACCTAAATATATATAGAACCGTTCTGTGTTTCTTTACTTGTCCATCCTAGCTCTTTATAGGGAACATGTCACTGATTCTATTGAATGCAGAATTTACTTTGGCCGTTTTTGAAATTTAGTTTTTGCTGTTTTGAAGTTTAGTTTTGGTGTTTTGAAAAAAATAGTTTTCAAAACTTGCACAAACTCATAACATTACAGTACAAGAAATCATAGCTTACGCTAAAATATAGCCATTTGCACCGAAAAATGTTACGACCTTACAAGAAAAATCTTATCTTTTGGAAACAAAACCAAATGTAAACCTCGACAGTAATATTTTGCACTGAGTGTCTTCAAATTCATAACATTACCAGAACAATATTAACTTCATACAAGCAAAAATCGTTAATTTTAAAAATGTAACCCAAAATAAATCTTGACGGTAATATTTTCCACTGCGTTGCCTTAAATCAATTGCATAATTGTTGTCACATTCAAAAAAAGGTCGGTGAGTATCAGATTGGATACAAATTTTTGTATACACCTTAACAATTGAAACTGCCTCAGATGAAATTCAGTCGTCGTCCGATACAGTCGCAATTTCACTCCGCACCTTTCGTAAACTGAAGCCAGTCAGTTTACAAAGTTAAAATAACTACTGGTATTTCGTGAGCAATTGATGAACGAATACTGGATTATTTTTTGGGTAAACACAGCGGATGACTGTAAAATGGAAGAGTTTTTTATGATGAGAACATTCCATCGACGACTGGCAAAGAAAGAAAGATTATACTATTGACGCAATTAAATCCTGTGCGATTTTACAAAGATCAGATGCCACAAGACGACACGTTTTCCGTTGAATTGTAGACAACATGGACAACATGTCCTCTGTGTGTGTGTGTGTGTGTGTGTGTGTGTGTGTGTGTGTGTGTGTGTGTGTGTGTGTGTTAGCAACTACATTTCTTGAATTTAGTTTTCCTGCAAAAAAATCTTTGTGGCAAGTTTATGACTATTTCCTCATTTAAAATATAGATAATTCTGTGGGATTTTTTGTAATGTGTTTGTGATGACATTTCATTGTAATTTCATTCAAAGGGAATATATGCAAAAAGAAGTAAGTGTCTTGAATTGTTTTTTTTTTAGGTATGAATAAAATATTCACACACATTTTACAATGGACCTCTCTCTCTCTCTCAAACACCCATCTATGTTAAACTCTCTCCCCCCCCTCTCTCTCTCTCTCTCTCACACACGCACACACAGATCTAGGCAGATTGTGAAAAAGTGCCATGCGGATTTTGAATAAAAATATAGACTTGAACTTCTCTCTCTCTCTCTCTCTCTCTCTCTCTCTCTCTCTCTCTCTCTCTCTCTCTCTCTCTCTCTCTCTCAATTTTTAGATGTTTCTTTGTAGGGTAGATTTCATTTATAATATTATATGTAGAGTTTAGTTTCACTGTTTTGAAAATTAAATTTGGTGTTTTCAAAACGGGCACAAACTCACAACCTTACAGTACAAGAAATCTTAGCTTATGCTAAAATCTGACAATTTAAACAACCTTGCAAGAAAAATCTTACCTTCAAGTCAAACTGTGCCTTTAGTTTGAAAATGTAACCAAAAATAAATCTCGACAGTAATATTTTGCATTGGGTGTCTTCAAACTCACAACCTTACCAGAAAAAGTCTTAGCTTGGGTATCAGCAATAATATTTTCCAGTGCGTGTCTTAAGTCTAAGCCAAAACACTATTTTTGTCACATTCAAAAAAAGTTGGTCATTATCAGATTGGTTGAAACAAGTATGTAACACCTTGACAATTGAATCTGCCTCAGATTAAATGCACACGTTGTCCAATATTGTCGCAATTTTACAGCGTGTCGTACGTAAGAAAAAGTCATTTTTAAACAAAAATAGCTACTGGCATATCCTAGAGGTAATATTAATATATGTGAGTACTAAATAAGGATATTTGCGCTAGGAATAGTGCTAAATTTTAAGCCAATAGTAGACTGCAATAAGAATGTTTCCTAATCTTCGCTAGGAAATAGCGGACTCACGACCTAAGTTACTGGAAGAACGTTCTAGGCTTTCGAAATAAGAAAAGATAAAAGTCAAACAAGTCTTCATGAAGGAGAAGCTTTTTCTCTGCATAAAGGAAAAATACACCTTTTTTTCTTTACCTACACCCATTTCAAGTAACAAGCAAAAACACCATTGTTTTTTTCTTCTGTAAAAGAACCCTATAGTTTATACACATAGATTTTCTAACTACAATTTGAAACCAAGAATCGTTTTTTTAAAAGTAAATAATTGTATCAACCGCATAGAGCTAAAACAACAAAGCAAACAAAAAATATAGTGGAAGCAATCACAAGACATCTGAAGATTTCATGAAATGCGGAGTTAATGCATATAGGAAGTTTTCATCATGGTGCCAAAGCAAAAGTAAGAGCCTTTGATCAATTCGTGTTTTTCATCTGCTGCTGGCTCATTTAGGTCTAAATCTTTGCATGGATATTTACTTACATGTCATACAAGTGACCTCTATAAATTATTGGAGTGGAAAAGACAAAGTATGAGTTCCGGATCGAAAATAAATGTACTATTTACTTTGAATCGATGACCTGCTTTTGTGAGTGACAGACTCTGTAAAGACAGAATCGCAAACGATTCACAGCGTTTTAAGGTCAGTAAATTTTAAAGAAGACTTGCTGAATAAACACAAACCATAGCTCGTTGGAAAGATCAATCAATTTGCTAAACACGGAGCCCCAGTATGATGATGTTCTCACAGTGTAAACTGAATCAAGGTTCCCGAAACCTAAATTCCCGCTTTACCATGACTAACGTTAGATCATTTCAAATATATATATATATATATATATATATATATATATATATATATATATATATATATATATATATATATATATATATATATATATATTATATATATATATATATATATATATATATATGTGTGTGTGTGTGTGTGTGTGTCTGTCTGTCTGTCTGTCTGTGCATGGAAGGATGGCGTTAAAGAGTTAAACAACGCCTTTGTGTAAGATAGTTTCGTTAGTTTACGTCCGCTAGGAGCTTGTTCAGAATTATCAGAGTCATGGGACAATGTACCCGTCTGCCGCAATCCTGGAGTCAACTTTCTTCTGGAGAGAGAGAGAGAGAGAGAGAGAGAGATTTTCTCTGACATTCCGATCATTGTCATTGAAGTAATCCTGGGTCACGACCTGTCGAAATGGTAGGACAGACACCTTCCAAGAATATTCTCGTCCAAGTTGTACAGAAGTACTCTAATAATAAAGTTTAAAGGAAACGGAATGCTTTTACCTCAATACCAACCATTGATCACATTTCTAATTTCTCTTGGACTAGAGTAACATTGTGAGCCGTACTAGCCCTTTATCATAATATATTAGCCACTCATCTCCATCGAAAAACAAGAGGCTTGCATGTTAGAGCTGTCTAAAATTGCATCTAGTCGCATGAGCCTCTCAAAAATGGATTGTTCTAGTCTTGCACTGCTTCAGAAAACTTTTGGAGAATACTGGATTTACCGGAAGGAAGATTAGTCTTTATTAGTTGTTTTCAAGCACAGAATGATCCAAAAGTCAGAAAAGATGATATTTACAAGGTACCCACCACGCTTCTCTCTGTCTCTCTCTCTCTGTCACACACACACAGACACACACAGACACACAGACACAGTCATGAACACAAAAAAGACACGTTCCGCTAAAAATGATATAATTCACTGAGTTAACATTGAGAGCCTGAATACACTCTGTAGTGAGTGCCCTTGAGCTTAACATCGCAAAACTGTCGCCATGTCCCCTATTAAATTTCATAAAGTAAAATATGACCTTTCAATGCCAGCAATAAACTTTTGGTATGATTTAGTGAATGGAGGGTAGCATGCCAAAAACGTTAATTTTGTAATGTTAGGGACAAAAGGACGAATTAACGCATTCGGATCACAAACCAAGTTGACCGCCATTATCTTTTTGTTCACTGGGTTGGTTGGTCGCGTGACTCTATTTTCAACACTAGAGACATAGTATTCATTGAACAGTCAAGTCAGAAATGTTAACAGCTAATTAGTGGGTATATGCTGGCGTTTTGATTGATTTTAATTGCCCGTTACTGGAAATATTTATATTAATTACAATTATTATTGCGTGACGTCATGGACATTTTCTGCGAAGAAGTACATGTGTATTCTTTGATTGTACAAAGTAGGTGGTTTTACGTTGCGAGAAATAATAATTTCTTCGATAAACGTCGAAAATATATTTTACGTTATGAATTTGTATTAGATGAATTTTTTGTCCTATCTGCCTTCTTTGATTTTTTTAATTCTGAAATTAGCATTCTCTGCTGAAGTACTTATACGCAGAAAATCATGAGGGAAACGGGATATAGAAACCGAAAAAAAGAGGTTTTTCAGCTGGAACATACACTTTCGCTGCGCTTGCTAGTAACAAATTCTGTAATCCAAAAAATCAGTTCATAAAAAGACTATCATAGGAACAGTCAGGTCACGTGAAGTGGAACTTTCATACCAAAAACGTGCAAATGCTTTAAAAAACATTAAAGATAGAACACCTTGATCTTGCATGCACTTTAAATTATTCTCTGCAGTCTGGATAATTGTCAATATCTAATAGGCAAGGGGTGATTATATGCATACAAACAGAAGGCCAATATAAAATTGGAGATCACTATCTTTGTTAAATGTAGACTATACATTTTCTTCCGCTGCTCTTGCACACTGAAACAAACCGATATAATATAACGTTATAAGTGATGTTCAGAACCTTTTCTTCTAAATTGATATATAGGAGAATGCATGAGATTAACATGTGATCTGGTAGCAAATATGGACGAAGGAAATATTCCGGGTATGTAAATTCTGTAGATATAGAAAGAACTATTTGACACTTTGAAATAGGAATTATTAAAATAATGTCAGGTATTTTTATATTTTAGGTGTTCAAGTATTAAATGTATGCATATTATATATACCGATGTATAATGGCTATTGCTTTTTCCTTTTTAATTTTGGAGGAGTTAGACGAGGCAATCATTTATCACTCTGAAGATGGATCTGTTATTCAAATGTCCAGGAGTTAAATAAATTGTGAGATAACAGTAGTTATATGAGTGGGGCATTTATAGGCTGCGGAGAAGAATTTTGTCCACATCGCAAATCAAAATAGAAAAATAAATTATTGGTCCTTCAGAAGTTTGTTTATAACGGGTAAAATTAATGTAATTAAATCATTGATAGAACCAACCCTAGTTTATCCACATACCATCCTTCCAAATCAGTGAGATAGATACTTTTATGATATGCAAAAATTGTTACATAAATTTTTGAAATAACAAAGGGTCGTATCAAGAGATAAGCTTAGATACATTCAAGAGAAGACAGTGGTTTAAAGTACCACATGTCCACAGTTTTCGTAATACGATAAAACTTCAATTATTCACTGCTTCGTGTCAGTGTCATACAGAAATTAGAGTGCAAAAGGAAAATACTTGAAAAATCCACATATTCATTATAAATAAAAATGCGTACTTAGACATGCATTTTTGTGTACCTCTGTATAGTGCAATAGCATTTTGAAACTTTTGAAGTAGTACCAATCGTGCTCATTGTCATTGAAGGCCAGTTGGGTGTATTGACTTTCTGCTTCAAATCCAAACGAATCAAATTCTTTGTTCTTGTTGAAGAGGCATGATGTTGGTGCTCTGATATTAATATTCTGTCCTCCTAGCCACTTTTGGTCAACCTGGGTGATAAAAACATTTTCAATTTTAGATAAAAATGTTTCTGGTTAAAGAAGCTTGACATTCTACTAAATATATACGCGAAGTCACATAAAAAAGGAATAATCCTTTTCACTTCCACGTAACAAGAGACGTGTGTGAAATGTTGAGTACCCACTTTTACAACACCAAAAAAAAAAAAAAAAAAATCCCACACACAAAAAAAGAACAGCAACAAAAACAAAGATGCAGGTAATAATTAGCTCAAGACACGAACTCGTTATTAAGGCAAATGGACACACATACATTATATATATATATATATATATATATATATATATATATATATATATATATATCAGATTGATGTCAGGATAAACTGTGTTAACTTTCAGCTTATATCTTCGACAGTTCATAACAATATATTCAACACTTGGACAGGTAGCCTCAATTGATAACCTCCATATTAAACTTATTAATTTCAACTACTTTGAAAAATTATTCTCCCTAATTGGGCATTGGATTGATTGTTCAATATTTAAATAATTGAAGATATCGCTTCTATACTAAAGTATTTACTATACTCATGAAGTGAAACAGATAGATATTTCAGTTTGAGACAAATGTTATATATTTGGCTGTACTATCAATCGCGTATTATATATATATATATATATATATATATATATATATATATATATATATATATATATATATATATATATATATATATATATATATATATATATGGTTCCTTTAAAACTTTTGGTTTTCGCTTGTGATGGATGACAACATACCTGTATGGGCGAGGATGAGGAAAGTTTATCTCTTTCAATAAATGCATATCCCGTATGGGTCGTGCCAAAGTCAATTGCTGCATAGAACAGACATGGTTCACTGTCTTCACCTTGTTTAAATGCCATGTCTGGATTCGACTCCGATTATCAAATACAAGACCCCGCTATTATCTGAAATGTAAACATTAACAAAACAGGAGTTGTGATTTATATGAGTCGGTAATAGGCACAATCAATATACACCAGACGCATGGTAGCAGTGTGATAATAGACGACATATGTTAAAACATGTTTCGGATGTAATGCATGTTGTGCGATGCACTCAGAATGGAGCCCAAAAATATAAACGTTACAAATTGATTCAGTATTATCAAAGCTGGTCAATTATTCCGTATACAATTGAGATAAAAAAAAATGTAATTCATGTAAAACAGACATGTTGTTTGGTTTATAACATGTAGATCTTGGGAACAAAAATTGCACACCTAGATGTTTAAATTGAGCTTCGGTTCTTTCGAGTTAGATTTTTCTGACTGAGGGTTGGAGAAGTGTATTTTAGAGCCACTTGCTCCACGCACAGATTTTCCTCAATAAATGCACAGTAGGTAACACTTTCTAGTAAACCTGATTCTTGCGTTATTTCAGAGAAAATTAACCACCAGGAAGCCTTTGATAAAATTTTAGTTAGAATATAATTTGAAATGGTATGAAATCAGTATTTAAGTCATAAAAATGACGTTGCTGATCATTGCGGAAATAAAAAAATCTTAATTACAGAAAATAAGGTATTCAAGTCTTTCTTCAATAAAATAAATGAAACGATTTACGTCGCCCGGTACTATTTGCTTACAAAGGTAATTAAAATTCAGTTAAAAAATATGTTGTTGAAAACTATTTTAGTGGAATTGTTCAGCAGGCCAAACATATCTTTCCCTTTTCTCCGAATAGAATGGCCGCAGAAATGAAATATGTATATGCGTGCAGTATGCACCTATACAAATCACTTAATTGTTTATCACCAGATATCTAGTTGGCAGTATGAATCATAAAATTAAGTACATAGGTATGTTTAATATCTTAATCTGAACAAAATATATTTGAACTAAAAGGCGCAACTCTAATGTGCAGGCCCTTTGTTTATTAGAATTTAAATTAATGGATGCAAGGTAATGGTGATATAAAGAAGTATCTGACAACAAATTCAGATCAATGTCAAGCCATATATACAACTATTTTGAAACAGCAAGGAGGAGATGCACGCAATTTCTATCTTGAGAAAAATTAACTCTTCAAATACGGGTATCACTTAGAGACAAGGCCTCTTTATTTTCAAAGCTTTCATACAAAAGAACAATATTTTATTTACCTCAAAAACAAATTATTATGTGTCGATGATACTGTATTGATTTAAAAGTCACATGAACGTCTACAATGCTAGTTTAATAAGATGAAGAATTATTGCGAAAACTTGGGCATTGAGGTAAATGCTCATAAAACAAAAAGTAGTGACTTTTAGATGAGAAGATGTGGTACTTTTTATGGCGACGAACCTTTATCATTGGTAAATAAGTTTGCATACTTAGGCGTTACTCTCGGTTTTAATGGAGAATTAATGTGGTAGAAAACAAAATTGGCAAACCAAACCACAAAAGTAATTCTTACACTCTAAAAGTCATTTTGATAAAGTAATTATGAAAAATAAGCAAAATGTATATTTTGCGACTTGATAGCTTTACCAAGACTTACATATGGTTGTGATATATGGGCTTTTAATAAGATGTCTAAAATGTCCATATGAAATTTGTTGAGCTGGTGTTTGGCTACCGAATCTCAAAAGGTTAGTTTTTGGTTTTGGTTTTCCAGAAGATTTGGAGAGGCAGATTAAAGATGGGGTCAATTTGACATCGGAAGCTATGAGCAGAATATCAATAGATTCAAACTTTGTTTTCTGACTTAGCAGTTTAATCAAAACTTGATGCGTATCAAATATTTAAAACTGATTTCAAGTTTGAAAAGCAATTTCGAATGAATTCTGTCGGAGAAATACATTCAGATCCTGGCCAGATTTAGATGTGTGTCATCAACTTGAAAATAGAGTAATTTTAAAACATAGAGAGAAATCAAACAATCTGTAAGCTTTGTAATCTTAATCAAATCGAAGATGAATATTACATTATACTTGTATGTTGTGCTCTGAGCCAATATAGAAATGCATTACCACGATATTGCCATACTAATCCCATGTTACAAAAATAAAAATAAAAATATTGACAAAAGCATTGACTTAATTCATTGGCAAAATTTGCATAGATTGTTAAGGAAACAAGAAAAACGATACTTCATAGATGGTAGAAAAAAGCCAGCTTGTGCTTTGTGCCAGTAATGTTATTGACGTGAAATAAATTCATCTTGTTTTGTCCACGCTGGGTTTATGTAGAGGTAAAGCACGATTAACTCATTTAACTGAATAAAACTAATGCCTGTAACCCAGTTGATCACACAATGCATGTATAGACATTAATATAAGTGCAAAATTCTTATAATCAAACAGATGGAGTAACAATCGTTTGACAAACTTTTATCTACCGCAAGTCTGGCTGCATAAATCCCAAATAAATATTAGATATATATTGTCTGTATCAAATCGTGACTAACTCATAAGGCTATGTATTGTTTATATTGTGTCTATTATATAATGATTCTTTAATAAATGATCCTTTTTTAGTATAAGGTTAATTATTTTCTTTATCTGCTAAGGATTTGCCATAATTCATTCAATACACTTTATGCCTAAAGGCAAGTCTTGTTTTAGATAGATATGGAGTTTATACACACGAACTGAGGTTGACAGAAAGGATGTAAATTGAGAGTTTGAGAAATTATTATTAGATATTGTTTCATTTACATGTATGTATTAAAATACTAACCGTTCTTTTCTTTTATTGAGGATAATTCTGGTGGGCATCGAGTGATTTCTACTTTAAATGTGGAATCTAATTAAGGATAGACTACACTAAAAGGGGAGATAGAGCAAATATGGATCAACAGTCATTTCATCTCGTTCTTTTCTTATAAGCCCTGTTCCAGTGCAGTTCGGGATGGTTCTTGCATTGCTCATGTTCATTATGTACTTTTTCCAATGTATATAATGTAATATGCTAATATTAAATGTATGCAGTTCGGTGCTAGTAATCTAATTTTAGCAAGGTCTTAGTAAATATGACTATGGATATTTAAATTTCAGTAGAATATTAACACAAACAACTCGAATCAAACGAGCTTTTATTCTACATAGTACTGTCTCTCGGTTACAGAATATAAAGGGATGGTAATAACCCAAAATCTTGTACTTTTATCGTGGTACAGCAAGTCTGCATTTCAGCTAGATTCTGAATGCAGGAAAGGAATAACTCGCTCCCTGTCATACAGAGGCCTCGGCCTTTAAATCTAGCTTAACCACCCGTCCAGCAACTGAGTCTGGTGATTTCGAATTAGAAATGAATTATTTGTTTATTTATTTGTATATGCATTCATATGATTAAATATGATGGTCTTATTTAAACAACATCGTCCCACTTAGATGAAATATTTTAAATACACACCTTTATATAAATCTTTCTAATGATCCTGTCTGGAAAATATAAACCAATAATAAAAAAACTGCATGTGACTATTGCATATTCTTGCGAACATACCTATGTATACAAAGCATATCAGTAAGAACTTATTTGATAGGAAAGGATAGAGCATTCCTATCGCTATCGAAAAGCTGAAATAAGTACTAAAATTAGGTCATTAGTTGTAAAATAAAGTTTATATGTGACAAAACCTGGAAAATCGAAAATCGTCAAGATGAAATAAAACTAATATATTTGACTTACCAACCGAATGTGTGCTATACGATTCACTCCATGTACACAAACTTTGGTAACGGCTTCTGTATACTGGTTAAACAGCAAGACAAAATAACTTTCGTCAAGGAGGTAAAATGGAATGTCAAGGACTATTTGTTTTATTGAACATTTGGGGAGGCCATATCTGGGGAAAATGCATTACGTAGGCATATACATATATATATATATATATATATATATATATATATATATATATATATATATATTACAAGATGCAGGTCATGCCTAGCGATCTCTAATTATATCTGGAACAAACGACATAACACTGTTCAAAATAAGTGTTAACCTAGCCTGAGCGCTTTGTGCATCTATTGATCCAGCTGTTCAGGGCAGAACATTCGCTAAATATAATAGTAACAATGAGAGAGACAGAGACAGAGACAGAGACAGATAGAGACAGACAAAGAGAGAGAGAGAGACAGAGAGATATGCAGACAGAGATAGACAAACAGACAGACAGAGCTGGTTGGTTGGTTTGTATCTAACCGCACTTTGAGCACATTATTGGCTATATGATGCCGAGCAAATGGGAGCTAAATGCCTTTCTGAAGGCTTCATCGAGGCAGCAGACCCAGGCTGACCTGGGCGGGTATGACATATCAAAGAAATGCTGCAGATCTTACATCAAGTTCATGTGAGTGTGCACAGGAAATTAAGCACATGTCTTTGACTTCAGAGCGGGATCACAACATAAACAAATTGTTTCTTTATTCCGTTTATTCATTTTATGATCTCTGACTATTATATACCCTCAGAAAGGGTTACTTGTTACATAACGGTATCATCAGATAATAAATTACGTTTAGGTCACTATGGACCCCTATGGGAATTTAAGATTACTATTGGGTCGGTATGGGTATGGATGGTAAGTTAACATTACCTTTAGAACGGTATGTAGATGTATGGGAAATTAAACACCACGTTTGGGTCGGAATGAAACCCTTTTGGGAATTTAACAATATATTTGGGTTGGTATGGCACCGTATGGAAAATGTAACATTGGGGATGGTATGGGATCCTATGGAAATTAAACATTATGGATCGGTAAGGAGCCCTATAAAATTTCCCATGATGGGGTGACATGGGGGCCGTATGAAATTTTAACATAATTGGATGGTATGCGGCGCTATGGAAATTTAATATTACGGATGGGACGGTACGGGGACCCAATGAGAGTTTTAATATTACGTGTGTGTCCATATATTTCTACGGGAATTGAAAAGGATGAAACTATGTACAGATAATACCCTCAAGGCACAGATATCTCATTCAACTGAATAAAACTAATGTATGTATCCCATGTCATCTAACAATACACTCTCGCTGCATAAATCGTATAAATAAATCCCAAATCTGTATTAGATTATTAGGACTGAACTGCATAAAGTTGACATTAATACATTCGTGTATAGTGTATACATTCGTAAAAAGTACGTAATGAATATCAGAAATACAAGAACCAAACTGCACTGGGAAAGGGGTTATAGGAAAAGAACGGGATTAATGACTCTATCTGCCTTTTTAGTTTAGTTAACCTTAATTAGATTACACATTCAAAGTAGAAAGCACTCTATGCATATCAGGATTATCCCCAATAAAGGAAACGAAGAGGGTTAATATTTTAATGGATACATATAAAGGAAACGATATCTAATAATAAATTCTCAAACTCTCAATTGGCGACCTTTCTGTCTACCTCTATCGGGATTTATAAATTCCATAAGTGCCTAGAACGAGACTCGCTTTTCAGGTATAATGTTCACTGAATTAAGATGTTGCATCTTAAGCTGATAAAAAACACATTCTTCTTTACTCAGAATATATCATTTATTAGAGAATCAAAATATAGTATACACAGACACACCCCACCCCACCCCCCAAAAAAAGGAATCAACAACCTTACCTTGAAAATTGATCACCATTTGGTACGTACAAGATACCTTATTGCAAGGTCCTAGTACATGTGAAAATAGACATTTATTTCAGAAGAATAATACATAACAAACTCGTAGCAAATGGATTTTTTTCTTCCTGATCCTTTATCCCGGTTACAGTTGTGCTAAATATAAAGGGGTAGTAATGCCCCAAACCTTTTGGTATTATCAAGGAGCAGCAAGTCTGCATTTCAGTCAGATTCGGACTGCAGAAAAGGTGTAAGTCCACTTATTATTATGGTGAAGCCTCGGCCTTTAATCTGGCTTACTTTCTAGCCGACTTTTCAACAGGACATTACCCATCTGTCTGATAACTGAGTCTGGTGATTTGAAACAAAAAGAGCCACTTACCGTAGTACTCGCGTATAAATCGGGTCCAAATGCAAACAACATAGACCCTGATCTGCCGTTGCATAATGCGCCGGCAGATCAGGGTCTATGTTGTTTGTTTTAATGATTAGTAATTACAAACTGCATAGACCCAGATCGACCGGCGTATTATGCAGCCACAGATCTGGATCTATGCAGTTTACAGTTCGAATTTGTTTATACGCGAGTATATACGGTACTTCTTTTTTTGTCGTTGCATTCATATAATAAAATGTGAAGGTATTATTTAAAGCACATCGTCTCACTTACATCAAATATTCTAAATACACAACTTTATATTAATCTAATGATCCCGTCTGGCAAATGAATAACCAATATCAATAAATAAAACTGCATGTGACGGTTCCATATCGTTGCTAGCAATGCCTATATACACACAACACATATCAGAAAGCGCTTATTTGATAGGAAAGGACTGATGATTCCTATCGTTGTCGAAAAAGTTAGATGTGCGACCTTTGATACGATAGTAAACATTAAGATTAGGTTAGCAGTTGTAAAAAAGAACGTTGATATGTTACAAACCCGTAAAATGAAAATCGACTATTTTTTTGAATATGTCACTGCAGGGAAAGCGTGTTAGATAGGCACACTTTTATTGGGAGAACGTGACAATCATTTGTGTTTTGTTAAATGTACAAGGGTTAGTGACTATTAGGGTAAATAAGCTCCAGAATGAAAAACTTTTAGGAGTTTTTAAAGAAAATGTTTACATTATATTGTACCACATGGTTAGCGTGGCCACTGACGGAACTCAAGAATACCGGACACTCCATTGCACACACGCCATCACGTTAAGCAGGGGACAGACCAGCTGAAAACTTGGCTGTCCGGTATAAAACCGGACGAATGGCCACACTACAGATGGTTCATGTAGGCAGTGAATGATCGATTAGATGTTTCTGATTACTTAGCAGATGACAATTCAACTCGTATACCTATTTGCTCTAATTATGAATCCGATCAAAGTTTTTGTACGTGCATGACAGGACGTAAATTAGTCTAATTCAAATGGTCACGTACTCCTCAATTTCTGCAAACAAACTGTTCTTATAATTATGAAAGGTAGAGTTGATGCAGCTCAAGAGGTGAGCAAATATACCTTTATAGGAGTCAGGAGTTCAAGTGTTGTAGATTATATTCTTTATCAATCTATTTAATTATGTAAATACTGTGACACGCAATGGGTCTTACAACCGAGCGAATCAAACAACTCCTGCTTGAGTTTGGCTTGAGATAGATGTCCCCGTATTTCCAAGGACCTTAAGAAAACAGACGTTGTCGACTAAAGGTTTCTTAAATGCGGACATACCACAAGTAATTTTCATTTGATCACTAAAATGTCCACACACTTACGAGGCCCTAATTCACACTTGCGCGGTTTTGCTTGCTTCACATTGTTATGACCCATCAGTAAGTTTTTTCAAGTCTTAGATCTGTGCTTCAGGCCGGACACCACGAAACATGACCCAAACACCTAATACAAATAATTATTCATATCTAAAATTACTAAACGCGTATACATTAAAATATCCCCAGAATTCCTTACGTTAGGAAATTAGGGAGAGTCCACGTCACCATAAAGCTTCGTGAATACTGTATATTATGACGTCTTAGTAATTGGATAATTACTCGGTTGAATAAATATCTTCCCAACATCTACCTCCCATAATCAAACAAATAATCATTAAAATATTTGACGCAAATAATAAAAAGCACATACACTTGGTTTACTACAATAAGCTTGTGGTTGATGATAAGAACAATTTAACAGATAATTACTTACTTTATTTCTAATTTTCTTTTCCGTCTTCAGAAATAAAATCATAGATACAAAGAGATTGAAAATATTTTCGCTTGGAATACCATGCATAGAGATGAATATATAAATGCAATAAGATTCCAAGATATAGGGAACAGCTAGAACATATTAACAACTTGTTAAGTCCTAATTGTATATACAAAGATGTTAATAATTGTATAAATCAATTTACGGATATTTTACATTATTGATGTACACCAATATTTCAGAAACGTACTAATGCTATTCTACTGAATTCGGAGATACGTTATATATCATGAGATTGTTTGATTCAGAATGAAAAAAAAAGAAGAATTCTTATTCAAATTGAACGAGGCTGGACAATCAAAATCACATGTTATTAGATTTAAAATGATAAAAGACCGTACTAATTGAAAAATCAATGAAAGGAAGTGTAGATTTGAATATGATGAACAGATTACCAAGAAATTGTATGAAGACAAATCCACAAATTCTAAATAATATTAGAAGTTATTAAAGGATCCAACTTATCCTAAAAAGGCTTAGTTTCATTGTCATCCTTTGCCCAATATTACCATTCGATTAATAACCCTTTATATACAAATCTGCTATTATGTGATGGAATGGATATAAAAAGAAGGTTACAAAACAAAAGAAAAGAAGTGCTAAAATAAAAGTATCACGTCAGCAATCATTTTTCACTTGACTCTAGCTAGAAACAGTATATTCAAGTTTTAAAACGATAAATTGTTTTTGAGAATAACATATAGTTTCCTTTCGCCAATCAAGGTAGTATGAAGGCACTCCCTCCTTTCTATCAATTTGTTTCTGAACAGGAGAAACAGATGGGATATTTTTCATCTTGTGGTATGTAGTTACTAGTATAGAAACCCCCTATTCTTAGCCAGTTACCCTGTTTTGTCCGGTTTAAACCGGTTTTAACCAGTTTTGATAAATTAAACCCACTAGTTACCATTCTGGCCACGTACTCCATTTAGGGTATTTTTCTAATGTTTGGATAACGTTGCAAAATTTATACTTTTTACCCTAAAAAGCGTAGTTTGTTACACTAATGTACAACGTTATTAACCTAAATTATTAACAACTTTGACTAAAATCCCATTAAAAAGCATTTTCAGCATATTTATAATTTTTAGTACATATACATTAACTTTCATTTACTAAATTTTAAACCTTAGTGACCTAGTCTTTGTTTTTAAAAACAAATTATGAGATAACTTTGAACACGGGTCTTTAAAATTGTATGAACAAGTCTGAGCCACTGGTCTTCAAAATGTTCTGAAAATATATCTTGGCCACTTGTAATCAAATTTTAAGAAAAAACATGTCGGCCACTATCCTTCAAAATTTTATGAGAAGAATTGGGACACTAGCCTTTAACATTTTATGAGAAACTCCGAGCCACAACCCTTAAAAATTTACGAAACACCACGAGCAACTAATCTTCAAATATTTATGAAAAGCCTTCAGCCACTGTCACTAAAAATGTTTATTGGAAAAATCCTCAGTCATCAACCCTCCCCCTCTCTAAAGCGGAGTAAGGATGGTGCCTTTATATTCCCGATTTTTGTTATTATTTTTTAAATCTTATTAATCTGATAATCTGAAACCATAAAACTAAAACATCGACAATAAGAATATGAATCTCGACTATGAAATATCTTAGATAAATAAATCATGGACTTCAGATTTAAAAAAAAAAAAGAAAAAGAAGAACAAAAACTTTCTAGCAGAGCACGTTACCCTTGTCCTGCAAACCAACTTAACACAATTGTCGATCGTTACTGTGTACTTAGATAAGAACAAATTACTGGGTCGACATGCGGGTGTGTCTGCTACGCACGAATGCCTATACCACCGACTTTGTAGCATCATTTTATGGTGATGTGTGCATGGTCGAGATTGTATAGGGGTTGGTGCTTACAGGCTAGGCGATGGGTGCCGTAACCTGCGGATCCAAGTTCGAATCTCCGTAGAGTACGAATTAAAATTCGCTAACCTGTACGAAAATATTATTTATTTGTATTTAAAAATTATGTTAATGTTATCAAGCATTCTCCTTTAGAATCCAGGAATAGCAATTTCCGCTCTGTTTGGTGTATATTTGTTATTCTCTCTCTCTCTCTCTTTCTCTCTCTCTCTTTATATATATATATATATATATATATATATATATATATATATATATATATGTGTGTGTGTGTGTGTGTGTGTGTGTGTGTGTGTGCGTGTGTGTGTTTGTAAAAGGTGCAAATCGTTAACATCGGTGAGAATATACACCAACATACTAGGGCCACACCTCGAAACGGCGACGTCCCCTTTTTGTAATAGCGACATACACTGATGGCCTTACTTAGTGCTAAAACCCTTGAAATAAACGTATCTGAGTATGTCTCCGTTTGATCGGTATTTTTTCACATCATACCATACACAAAAGTACGCACGTCCCACTCGACTCAAAACATCGTGTTTATTTGTAGAAAAATCGAGTCCCCGTTTATGCGGTAAAATTCTCATTTGTCACTCCGCGGCCTTCACGCGCACTTTGCTACTGAATTACTTACTGAAGATGGCATCAAGAAGATGTGACAGGATTCAAATCAGACATGTAACGATGCAAAAATATGTAATATATATTTTTTTTTTATAAAGAGAGGAAGATCGGTTATGTGTTTAATAATGGATAGCCCACCGTTCATAACGCACATTTGCCTAATTAGACAAATCGTGAAAGAATGATAGCTGAATAGACGATTTGGAAATGTAGTGAACACCAATTTTTCAAATAAATTGATAAGATTTATGCAGTTATTCTTTGTAAAAAATTACGATAAGCAAGAGACTCTAGCCATTCAGCTCTGCATGTATATTTTATCTTTTAGTTACATGTGAGCCATCTGCGTTTCGTAAAGAAATATATCGCAAAATAGGAACGCTTGAAATATAGTTCAAAAATGATTGGAGTAAAAACGATGTAGTGAGGATTGTTCTTGTCTAATTGTAAGCATGTGTGTTATGATTTGAATTTTCATTAAGAAATTGAAACAAAGATGATTTGGCATTTTTGCATGCAGTTTAACAATTTGTCTCCATTAAGTTTACTACTATTAGTAATGCTACTACTACAAATCATCACCATCATCATCATCATCATCACTACCACCACCACCATCACGGCCACCATAATAATCAGCATCATTGTTGAAAAGGAGCTAAAGTGCATTCTCTATAGATTAATCAAGTAAATAATAATGATAACCATTCCTTTCCACGACTTTACAGCGTTACAGGTAAATCTGACAAGTCGATCTTAAACAAACTGGAAAAAATAGCTTTTTGTAAAAACTTGTACATGGTACCACTCAGGACAAAAACATAAAACAGTTTTCATAATTATATTTAGTGTTTCTGAGAAAAAATGCACATGTATAGAGCCTATGGGGTTGATACTCATTATTATCACCATGTATATATTTCTACATCTTATACAAGTTTCAAAGGTGGATATTTTTGAAATTATGTCAGAGAAAATCTTGTTCAATTCTGTGCCAGCACCTAACAGTATTTGCATACTATAGACAGGCAATGTAACATCAAATAGGGTATATGGGCTATTGTCATTTAGGGACCCTGAGACTAACATTTGGAAAAAGAAACATGTCCATAGACTGGCATTCATGATAAAGATGAGAAGTGTAAACATTCCAAAAGAGTTAGATGCATCGCATTTATGCCACAACAGTTTGTGTGTGAATTCGGATCACCTCAGCCTGGAACCCCATCATATCAACAACAAATAGGCAGTACTGCATAGGATATGGGAATTGTTTTGGACATGGTGAATTTCCAAACTGCATGCTACAGTTGAAATTGTGATATGGAATTATTACAGGTATAATGATAAGCCCTGCATTTCCACCCAACTACATCCATATAGAAATGTACATTAGCATGACATGGCTGGCTTGCTGGTTGCATGGATAAAATGGGATTAGTTTATTGATTGATTGATTGATGAATAGATGTATGCATTGATGATTGTTTGTGTTCTGAGTAAGAAGGATAGAAGAAGAAAAGAGAAACTGGTCTTTATTTTATTTGACTTTGCTGGTATGACAGCTTAATCTTAAATCATACATACACTATTTCATTCATTCATTCAATGCTACATTCATTCATTCATTCATTCAGTCAGTCAGTCAGTCAGTCAGTCAGTCAGTGCATGTTATTTTAGAATATGTTAAAATGTTTGTTTGTTTGTTTGTTTGTTTGTTTGTTTGTTTGTGTGTTTGTTTGTTTGTTTGTTTATGTCTTGATATTCTGAGAAAACTGTTTCGACTTCTCCATAGGTCTCATCAGGTGGTAGTAGGTAACACAACTGCACATAACATGCGTTGTGTTACCTACGGATTTCCTCACGACAGTTTTCCTTTCTGTATTATGTGTTTTTCATTGTGTTCTTTGGGCACTGTCCTTTTGTACATGGACTAAGATCATCCTTTCTGCCTGCAGTGTCCTTGGCTCCTGGTAAACCTGTGCGTAAGAGTGATCGCCCTTGGAATGACTGTCCAGTAGGCCTTTGCAGTAGTCAGACTTCCTGTTGCCGGGCTGAGTTCTGTACCTCAGATGAGCCTGTATCATATATCCGTGTCTTTCCAGTACACGTTTCCTGTTTTCCGGATACTTTGGATACAAATGATGGTAAGTACAGTTTTTATCCATTTGACCCTGTGATCTCAGAATACTTAGTGAAAGTATACTTCCCAAGTGTTTTACTTTTGTTTTCAGAGATGATCCAAGTCTGTTATTGAGTCTGTGTATTGTTGAATGCACTCTTGCCTCAAAGTTTCAGGAATAGTTAACATTTTTAGGTACGGAAACACTGATTGATCTGTTGTCAGCCTCATATTTCTGCTTGTTTGTATTAAGTCGCAGTCTTTGTACAACATCATAGGAAAGTTTAATTTTCAGCACTTCCAGGATAATATTCTTATCACTTTCTGTCATGTTCAGATGAGTCACTTGATGAAGTCCCAGAAATGCAGATCATATCCACCAACTGTTAGTACTTCCTCCCCCACAAACCTTAGAATGATGCTGACATTTGTTGCAGTCCCCAGAATAACACTGCAGAGAGGCATCCAGTACTTGGGTAAGTTGACATTGGATAATGCTAACATCACCACCGGTGTCTTCCATCATTCGTTTGAAGATCAAAACTGCAGCGGTCTTTAACAGTTTGACTGGGAATTGTCTGCTTCAGCTTTTGTCCTTCTCTTGTTCTTATTCCCAGAAACATATTTTTCACTAAGAGTTGCAGAACTGCACTGTTTGAAATCAGGTCTCTCGCATCTGTTGTCTTGATTGCCATGACGATGGATGATATCATTCAACATTTCAACATTTTTATTTATACAGATCATACATGTTCCCTCATGCTGATTCACTTCTGTCTCTTTCAGGGTCAGTCTTGCTTTGGATGATGGCCGTAGAATTCTAGCAGACCCAGGTGTGCCATTACAGTCTGGTGCCACAACTGACTGGCGACCCCCACCTGTCGGCTTCATCACTGCCATGAGAGAGAACTTGTCTGCATCCATTCTCCTGGTCACTTGAGCAGATGCAACACTGGAACTTGGTGCTGCGCTGGTTTTATAGAACTCCACCAAATCTTCAATACATCGGAAGCCTAACATCTACCCTTCAGGACTGAAAATGACATCACTACCTTAGTTACCACCCCTAACTAGCGTATTCAGATGCTACCAGATTTAAGGTGCTACCTATTATTGACAGGTCCTGGTTTAATTACTTCACATCTGATAAGGAAAACCATTGATGTTTGTGATGAAGGACTGCAAAAGAACAGAATTTGTGAACTTAAGTTTTTAACTTTTCATGAAAATTTAATCTAAATTCAAATTTTTTAATAAAAACATATATCATATTTTAAAATTGACTCTCCTTAACAGAGTTTAACAGCCAGGTTTAATTTCTAGTAATTTCCAGATTTATGTTAGGACTAAAAACTAATTAGAGTTTATTTCAAGTGTTTATCTTAATTAATAAATTCACCATTCAACTTTAAGTTTTGTGCATTGTTGACAGTCGGTCATTTTTAATTTCATAGTGTTTTTAATACAGTGGTGTCAGATACAATGTATACGCATGCATCAAATTCATTGAAACTTTGCAGCAGTATTTCAGACACATTTATTTTAGTTTTTTTCCATTCAGGTGAAAATTTCTGACCCTGATAGGAATCAGGTCACAATTAATATTTCCGGTTCAGTACCCACGAATGTAGTCCCAGTCTATTTTTAGATCATTTTATCCTCTCTCATTTTTGTGGTGATATATGCATTGGATTTAGGCATCCTTAGTATTAATTTAAAGGAAATTGGTTACTGTTTAGAATATGAACATTATAGTGTGGTTGTCTGTGTGTATTTTGGCGACAGTGCACAGTGAGTAATGAGGCATTGTTGCTGATCCGGAAGTGAAATATGTGACTCATTACACGTTGCTTTGTTTACAGTCCAGCCATTCATAAGAATGCCAGTTAACCTATGACAAGAACTTCAGCGTGAGTTCATCTTTGAAGATACTTTACAGCAACATGTGATTTATTAGGATTTGGACACAGTGGAAAGTTCAGTACTGACAAACAAATGTAGAGACTATATAAGAAAATTAATTGTGGTATGAGGCCTCCTCCTGATTGGATTGTTATATGAACATGGGTTTTTCACTAAAAGACTTCTTATGATGTCTAGTTGTCCTAAATACAAATGGTGCCGATCTGACATCCAATATGGCCGCAACGGTAGCCATTTTCAAAATCTTGACATCCAAAATGGCGGCCACGGCAGACCATCTTGAAAAGCTTGTTATCGCTAGTCCTCCTTATTGGATGGTCACATCAACATGGGGTTTTAACTAAAAGACTTCCAATGACGACTAGATGGTTATAAATGAAAACGGTGCGGATTTGACGTCTTGAAAATCTTGAAAATCTTGTATAGCTACAACTCCCTCCTCCTGAATGGATAATTTATCAACATGGGGTTTTCGCTAAAAGACTTCATATGATGTCTAGCTGGTCTTAGATAAAAATGGTGCCGATCCGACATCCAATATGGCCACCATGGCAGTCATCTTACAAATCCTGGTATCACAACTCTCCTTGAACAGAAAGTCATACTGACGTGGGGGTTTCACCAGAAGACTTTTTATGATGTCCAGTTGGTCTTAAATGAAAATGGTGCCGATCTGATGTCTAAGATGGCTACCACATCAGCCATCTTGAAAATCTTGTTATCGCTACTCCTCCTGAATGGAAAGTTATACCCTGAAAATATTGTTATCTCTACTCCGCTCGAAATGCATGGCTATATCAATATGGAGTTTTCACCAAGAGACTTCGTATGATACCTAGTAGGTCCTAAATACAAATGGTGCCAGTCGTACATCCAATATGGCTGTCACGACGACTGTCTTAAAAATCTTGTTGTCACTACTCCCCCTAAATGGATGATGATTATGACATAGGATTTTCACCAAAGACTTCTAATGATGTCTACTTTGTCCTAAATTAACATGGTTCCAAGCTGACATGCAATATGTGTACCACAGCAGCTAATTTGAAAATCTTGTTATCGCTGAAGAATATCAGAGATGGTTTCAACACTCGACAGTTAAAAGGAAGCAATGGTCTTATCTTGAATTCCTGGAAATTTGCTTTGTCCAGTAGAGCAACAGTCCTTTCGATATTCTCTTGTTCTTAATTTCATTCATTGTTTCTTTCTTTTTAGCTTACTTGTTTTTATTCGCTATAAGAAATCCAGATACTAATAGCACACCTCCTTGAAAGATCTGAGCACAACTTAAATATTTGTTCTTCGAAATTTTAATCACTCTGGTTCTATTAGCGATTTATCATGCACTCATAATACATCAAAGTTAATTTTAATAGTGTAAACGGAATAAATGTCTTCTCTCTCTTTCTCTCTCTCTCTCTCTCTCTCATTTTTTGACGTTCTATCCTCAAAATGCGGAGGTGTCTGTTTACAATACTGATGAAGAAACGTGTTTAGATCAGCAGAACTGTGTAATCTATTTGACATGGTAATACTAACAGAATATGAAGGAGCCTGCTCAGTTTGAGTCGACTGAACTGCCTTGTTAACAGGACTACATACGTATTTGTTTATATGACTTCTGACAAGGCGGCAATATTCAACCAAACGTATGATGCTTAAGTGACCCAAGCGTATGATCTACATGTGCTCCAATCATGCCCCCCCCCGCCCCCCCAAAAAAACAAAACAAAACAACATACACATTTGTATGCATATTATGTATATGACTCTTTCCTAAAGCATTTGCACAAGAATTTCATATTTCTTTTAAATTTATAATGTATTTTCTTTTATTATTGAATTTGCATTTTATTTCGTTTAAGTTAACAATATCTTCCAGTCCTATATTAGTAAAACTGTTTTTAATAAGTGTGTAATGCTGAAAAGAAAAATAAGAATTCGATTAAATTGAAATTTATGAATTTTAGTCAATCGGTTTTAGGCTGTTTACAATGGAATTAACATTACATAATTATACGGAAGGTATCTGGTTTGTAGCATCGTGTTGTCAGTGAGTTTGTGAATAATATAGTGAACCTATGATAAGATACAGGGGAGCATTTAGAGGATTCGTGGTGTTCAACTGAACTCTTTTCCAGTAAAAGTGTTTTACCTTACAACTTCAACAACAACATAAAAAAAAAAGAGAAATGAGACTACCTACCCATCCTCGACTATTTTTCAAAGAGATTTACTTACAAATAATAATAATAATAATAATAATAATAATAATAATAATAATATGGTAATTTATAATCATATGACTCTGAACATAACCAATATACATATCAAGACATTGGTCAGCATTAATAACTTATTCTCAAAGCCTTTCTTTATTTATTTTAATTGTTAAACTAGAGAGAGAGAGAGAGAGAGAGAGAGAGAGAGAGAGAGAGAGAGAGAGAGAGAGAGAGAGAGAGAGATTCATTATACTTAAAATGACCACACATGGAAAGGCGACAAAAGATTGGAAATCTTCCCCCTCCCGCCCCCCCCCCAAAAAAAAATAATAAATTCATAAATATGCATATTTCTGGTAAAGAAATAATTAAACAGATATTTGAACTAACTTTGAAGAGCCTAATATTTGCAGAATTTTATTTCAGCCTTAACTTTCTTCAGCATGATGTTTGTTTAATTTTGGTCAATAATCAAATGAGTTTTAAAAAATGCAAAACGTTTAATAAGTAAAATCGTGTTTCAAGCTGCTGTTGCATACAAAAATAAATAATAGTATCTAATGCACCATACGAAACACTGTTTTTATAGGTCAAATAGACAAAATATGTCAAGCAAAACGCAGCTGGAATGTGTCATGTTTTTATACACGAAGGGCGTCCATAGTAGTGCCGGGTTGCATGTGTAAAAAATAGATTAATGAGTTAAGTTTTGCGCCGATATCTTTTATCTAGGAACATTATACTACCAAGTATGATAGTTATTTTTTTCAACGTCTGTTGACGTTTCAATGTCAAGGTCACTAAAAAGATATATTTGACTTTGCATTTCATTTCCAGATGATAACTCAGTTTCACTAGATGATTTCAGTCGTCCTTATTATTAATTGTTAAATGTAATTGATTTGATTGCCTAAAATTCCTAGGTCCAGAGAGAAGTTTACAAACATTGCTAATTAATTCTTGCTCATCGATGTATTGAGCAAATATAGCTTAGTGGGGGGTATAAAAACTGTGAAAGACGATTTCATTTTCTTATTTCAGAGAAAACTCAGAGATGCTTTAATTACTAAGACCGCAATGTTTACACAAATTTCGAAACATATACACTATACAATAATCGTAACGATGCCGTGTAATCGATCCGATTCGAAATTCAACCATTCCTCCGATCAGCTCGTTGGCTTACAGCTGACAGCTATTATATGGAACCCAGTGATTGATCTGTATACTTGTAACTTTGAAAATAAGTATCTATGCAGTTTTCCAAGTTCACAATTAACTCGGCCTGCACATTTTATTCCAATTGAAAGAAAGAAAGAACATTCTATTCTATTAAAAACTGATGTGACATGTGTGTGGTATAAATTACTGTGCAAATTCACCCAGATACCAGATGAATAAACCTTTGAAGGTTTGACTAACAAATGAATACAGGTATATTCCTTTATCAACTTTTAAAGTGTCGATATGTATTGAAAGTTTGCTTGAAAGGAGACGAAGACATACTGTTTTATTTCAATTACAAAATGCTGATGAGAAATAAGAGTTTACTGATAACATTTTCCTTCACGTATACTTTGTTCCGACCGCGAAGGGGGTTGGGGATTATTTAGAAATGTATTTGCCTTTGGGTGTGAAAGCAATTCAAGCTGACTCAGAGAGCTCACCAAACAAGATTCATTATCATATCTGTGCAAATATACTTACAAAAAGCATTGATTATTTTTCAACTTATTTGAAAAAGGGAGCAGTTAAGTTGCCTTATTAATCTGAACACGCACTATGGACTCAATACAAATCCAAAACATTATACTGATCAAATAGAGACTAAGCAATGCAGTATATCGATTTAGATTCTCGTGTTTAATATTTGACATAAGACAGGTGCGTGGGTCTCCCAGGAATCCTTTCATTTACTTAACTGACACATTATACTGGATACAACTGAATTAAATCTTCATTGCCAGAATAGTACCATGATTCGTGTTGAATGGAGTATATATCTAGATTAAAAGGTGGCCAGAGCGTCGAACTCGTAATATAATACATCAGGTTTGATACCCACCCAGGCAATCCCGGTTCGGATGCCTTCGTGTGTCCTTTGGAAAGGCTCTTCGCTCACATTTCCGAGACATGATCGTTGTGATATTGTTTCATACTGCTACAGATATGTACATGATGAATAAATTGATATTCCAAACGAAACCACGGCCTGTATACGCGCGTCGGCAAACACCTGATGTACCACATGGACGATCATTTACTTACATGTTACCTATTTGGTGAACATTTAAAGGCAGTAGACTAAACAGACGTTTACGCATGTAAACGTTGCGACCTTACAAACTACAGATATTTAGTCAACAAACATAACCGATCATTTCTAATAGTTTAAATTGAGATAAAGTTGTAAACTTTCCGAGGCAAAAATCATTTTGAAAATTCAACAGTTTATGTCTTAGAGAATGGATATATATATATATATATATATATATATATATATATATATATATATATATATATATATATATATATATATATTTATATTGAGAAGGAAAAACAAACAACAAAAAAGAACAACCCCCAAAAAAAACAACAAACAAGCACTGTTACAATTCAGTCCAATTCATCATAATCATAATATAAAAATACAATGGTGATACGCAAATATATTTGGTGAAAATACACACAGTAGAATCAGGACACAAGCAGCGTCCATTTACTCTGACTATGGGGTTCCCTCGCTTTGTCCTCTCTCTCTCTCTCTCAAATATATTAAAAAATAAATTCCTACTAATATAGTACCCTTTACAAAATTTTAAATCAGCTACGTAGTTAAAATATCAAAACAATAGACGACTTATAACAGAACAGAACTAAACTTTACTGTCCAACTAAGGTCTAGCAACACACATATCAGATTAGGTACAAATATATGTACAAATAATTAATTGTGGTGGCATAGCGGATGGAAAAGGAGAGGGTGGAAACAAATAATTTGTTCAATACCTTCAACTTATATGAAACAATGGAATGAAACGGTGATATAATGACTATTCTGAGTTTATAAGGGGACAGAATGATTTAAATATCAGTTCTTTAAATTAACTTGTTTTTATCTGAATGTCAAGATTTGTGTTATTTTGCCGATCATTCAGTTTGTATGTATTAATATTTTTGAGACACTTCTTATTTATATATTATTTTCATATTTCAGCAAAATAGTGACCTTTAAAAAATAGTGAAATTCTTCATTTATATCTTCTGAGGCACATAATGCACATTTTCTTTCAGATATATTCCAATTGTCTATTAACATACTAGCCGACAGCGCTATTTCAATTAATTCGTTAATTAACTTCTTGATCTAGTGAACATGGTTCGTCGGGACATAGACAATACCTCGCTGCGAATATGAAACTTAACATTAAAGTTTGAAATACCTAAATTATATTAAAACGGGGTGATATAAGATCAAATTCAAATTTACAATAAACGAGGATTAATCATCAGACGCTTCACATGGCATGTAATTGGTACATACTTATGTATGCCGGTATTTATTTCTACAGAGTATTCTTCCACAGAAATAATATTGTGTTTCAACAACAGATATAATCCTTCTTCCTCACGAATATCATCTTTCTCTCTTACTCTATCCCGTATGTAAGCTAGTCCTTGTCTTATTATTATGACTTGTACTGCATTTGCAGACTCAAGTTGTATATTACAACCAATATTAATAATTATCATAAATATTTAAGATGATTTTTATTTACATGATATTATATTTAAATTTTTCCACTGTGTATTACATAGATAATATTTGTTCTCCCATCATGGAATTTGGAATTATTATTGTTATTATTATTATTATTATTTTTATTACTGAAGTATGAGGTCTGATATTTGTGCATAATTTCACTTCAAGTCTGGTAGCAAAAGATGGTTTAGTATGAAGATGGCGATGGATACTTTGTTTTGAGTCATACTTCTATTTTGTGATCCTGAATAAAAATCTAGAGTCAACTTTATGCAAAAAGTGGGTGTTTTCTCTAGAATAGTTTTGCAAATATATGTTTTAGCATCCTCTTTCTTTGAAGATAATTGGGTTTGTTTTTCTCTCTGTCTGTTTACCTGTATACTCAGCCGAGTATTTGTGGTGGAGGTGTTCGACTTACTATAGTCTTCGACCAATATAGAATGTTCATTCAAATTTTATCAAAATTCAAATACTAGTACTACTACTACTAAGAATAAATTATGGACAGAATCAAGAAATAAATATATTGCGAACATGTCGCAAGACCGGAAGCGCGAAATAGGGCTACGGCTAAAGTAACCCAGCTGACATCAATCACAGTACCTATTTATCAATTTATCACATTCTCTTTAGGCACACCATAACAAAATACGTTATTTTTAGAGGCAGATGTAGTGTTGATGTAGTAATGCGCTCGTTTGTCGTTTTTGCGATCCCCTGTTCCAATCCCTGTGCTGGTATTAGTAAGAGTCAGACGTCTGCCACCTTATATATGTGTTCTTCTCTGTTGCTGAACTTACTACGTCCTCAAAGAGCACTTGCTACAACGCCAAGACGTTAAAGAGTATCTGACATAAAAAGATAAATGATAGTAAAAGGATTTAATCAAAATAGAACTTGATACAATACTTTTGGTCTCTGGAAACATTTATGAACTATATGATCTAGCAGCAAAGTTTAGTCTAAGTCTGTGATGTAGAACTAAAGTTATTGAGCGGGAATAATTTTTCTTCTTTTAGGCACAGTGCCTTGACCTTTGACCTTGAGACCGCATGCAGCCCGCCGACACATTTTATTTGGCCCGCGGCCCGTGTCTTTACTTTACGCATATGTATTTATGCTTTTATTATAGACACAAAACTTTCGCAGTGCGGCCCGCTTAGTTCCAATCAAGGTCGATTCTAGCCCATGTAAACGTTTGAGTTGTGCACCCCTTGTCTAGATTCAGATTATTTAAAATCAAATCTCACCAAGGATGGCAAAGTATATAGTGGTCTACTTGTCAGAATTTAGAATTTTGCAAAACTGCACAAACTATGTAATCTTTCTGAATATTCATGTAATATTTGGACAGATGATAGTCTATTTTATCTACCTAGAACAATGTTCAAGTTGTTCTCGGCTGTCAGACAATTATATTTCTATCCATGAAGCTTGATAAATGCTGTAGAGGTCCATGATCCTATATGAAAGTTCGTTGTTGCCCAGCGCACACTGATCTCTGCCACCATAGTGACACATACAATTGCACCACCAGACTATAAAGTATAAACTAGGCAACACATTGTTCTCCACCCGTTTTTATTATCTTTTTTACCTTAGTGGTGGTGGCAGTCAGTAATATCAAGATATCATATAAAAGTGGCAGAGTACAACTTGCTGGTCTAGTTTGGACCTTATAGACGGCAGCGTATATCAATATGGTGGCAGAGATCACTGTGAGCTGTTATAGCGCCATTTCATGTGTGCTTATGGTCTTGTGACTAACTCTCCAATAGTTTGATATGTGAGAGATTGTTTAGTTGCTTTGAATGGGTTAATGAATTGTATTAGATTTAGTGGTGAATATGAATACGAAGCAAGAATGGGGAGGAGTGGCAGAGATATGCAAAGCTACTGACACATACATGTATATATAGCTGCTCTGGTCTATTTTTTCTGATGGAATGTTGCCCTTCATACATTTGGCACTTGAGATCTTGGTTATATGCTGTCTCTTTTCTCTTAGTGCTATGGTTATGAGTTAATAGTAATACCAGTTTAAAATAGAGACCCTCTTAACCCCAAATGTCAGCTTGATGCACATGACACAGTCAAATAACATTGTGAAATTTTAAATAATGTGATCAATATTTGTTGTTGTTATAATAACTAGTCAATTTGTTGTTGTTGTTGTTATTAATATTAAATGACTAACAATTTCGAGATATTATTATGATCTGATCTTGCTGACACACGCATAAATATCTCATGATACTCCACTTGAAATGTCATAAAATTGTCCTTCAACCTCAGGTTGTAAGATTTTGGGAGATTTAGAAAAGGAGCAAATAAAGTAAGTGGGAATTTTAACTTCTCACAAATTTAAAATCCCATAGACTTCTGTAGTGCATGACAGTTGTTATATGTTTACACTATGAACATTAATATACGTGTTATGTATATTGAATTTGTAATATGTGTCCATGATTGTAAGTTGTACCTTAGTCAGATTATGGTCTTTTAATAAACAACATTTACATAGCATTTGAGTTCAAGACCGGTTTTATTAGCAGCTGGACTGTTATTTCCATGTCTTCTTGTGACAAAGGTCAGGTACACAAAGTAATTTCCATTAAAACTACTCATATTGTAATGTGAAATAGGTCATGTAGGCATGTGTATTTATATACAGATTTTGGTAAACAAATTCATTCCTATTCTAGAATTTCGATTCTTAAAGATTAGTCTGTAAGGAATCTATTTTAGTTGTATTGTTGAAACCAGATATAATTCAGAGAGAGGAATTATTTATTTAAAATATTTAATTGGAAATACTAAAGTGCTCATAGATTTTTGGACTTTTCGGGATTAAAATTAAAATTTAACAAACCTAATTATACTGTAAGAGAATTAACAAACTATGGAATTAGCTCACATAAACTTTAAGTAGGAATTAACCCAAGTCATTGCGTCAAAATAGAAAATCTCATACTGGTGCCTCAAATACTGGTGTCAACAATACCTTTCCGTATATTTCTCTTCATTATAATTATACACAAGTGAAATATTTAGTTGACATTCTTTAAAAATTGGACACTGTCTTCGTTCTTAACTGATATATCAAGTTTATTTGGCATCGTCTATTCTAAACAAAAGTCCTTATACCATTCTCACCCTTATCAGCTTGCTACTTTTATAAGTTTGAGTCTGATAATTGTAATCTTAAGGGTGACTGGGCAAGTGAATTGTTATATTTACAGGTTCAGCAAAAACTCTGCTTTAAGGCATTAATTCGAATCTCAAGTCTCGTAGAGGGTGGACAGGGAATCTAATCTAAGTCAGTAACTCAGCCCACCCAACCCCGTCCCCTTATCTTCATGAAAAAAACAAAAATCGATTTTAAATTTATATACATTTACAGACAACATGTCTGTGCTATGGCACTACTAATAATCTGGATAGTAGTTAAAATAAATAAAGGTTTAAACTATGAAATGTACGGTATACAGCTGGCCTGACCCTCCTTATCTTTATGTTCCAAGTCCGTCGAAAACATCGTTTATCTGACGTCATCATATTTTTGCTTAAAACAGGGCAACCAATCCAATTTGGCGGTATTTAGTACATTTTAACACCTCGAACTAGATCTTGATATGTTCGCTAAGTTTAGTGAAGAGAAATCCAGAATAATGAAACAATGTGCAAATTTATCCGCCTATTTTGATAAGTAATAACTAAACAAAGTTAATGAATCCACTAAAAAGTATTTAAGGGCAGATGTAGACAAGTCCACTACCCGTATTAATTTTAAAAGAGCAACAAAAACACAAAAAGGGGGGTAAACTGGACACATTTCAAGGAATTCCAATAGTTTAATACGGTTGATCCCGAGAGACGAGCTGACACGCTTACACTAAGGTAACCGGGCAATGCAGTGTTCCTTTGGTGACAAAGGTGATCAGCTCGTACATATGTAAGCAAACTCTCTCTGGTACCAGGGGTAGAGTGGTCCAGATGTACCCCCACCACACACACACACACTTTTTTTTACACCACTCCTTCCTTTTCAATGCACATTAGGCAGGGTTGTATGCAGGCACAAGCCAATCAAGTTCCAAAATATATAGTCGTCTTCCTAGAACAAACCAATTCAGTGTGTTTACCATTCGAACCCTCCAAGATGAAAACAATTATTTATTAACACAAGTAATAACACGAAATTTGGAATGAAACTGATGCGTGTTCATGCTGCTAGCTGTTATGACTGCAGAGGTTTAGAGGTAAGCAATATGAAGCAATGTCAAGATTTTTAAAAGTCTAAATGCTTCCAACTTTATCCCAGTACCATCAGCTACATCAGGTCTTATGACATTTGCTTTGGAAAACGCGCCAAACAAATCTGAGACTGTATATTTATGTATATGCACCACAGCAACAGGAATCAGCCGATGTTAAATTGACCCATTTTGACCAGACTTGCACGATAGTATTCTGCAGCTCCATGCTTCAGTCTTCTACTCGCCGTGTATGACAGGGGGCTGAAATAGTAAATAGAAACAAACAGCAGATAAGGATAGACAGAAACATAGACATTGTGACTTTTATTATTACGGGTGGGTGAGTGGGTTGGTGAGAAATCGGTACCTGACTTTCACAGCGTCCATCCTGGAATTGGTCCAAACCGGTCGGAAGCCCAAACGCGACAGGGCCACAACCTCAGAGGCCCACATTGTACACTGGGTTACTTACCTTATAACATAAACTAGGCAATATGCAGATGTAAACAATCACGTGCTCCCCAGAATGCACAGCACTATCTTCTATATGCTGCCTTCAACCCAAATATCATTAATAATTGTTATTAAACTGTAAATGGGTTGAATCAGTCAAATAAGTGTTATTAACATAAAAATAAACTTTTTTCCCCAATTTTTAAAAGTGTTTTTCCTTGCATTATGTTCAACTTGAAATTAATTGGTCTATGCTATTTTTTCTTTAATGTATACCAGAATAACGTTGTGTGAGAATGTATTCATGTCATATTCTGATGTATCTTCGGAATTCAATTTGATCGCTCCCCATCTGTGTTAATTTCTGATGTACTTTTGTGGGGTTTATTTGGGGTTTATTGTCGATATTTTGCAGGTCGTGCATCATAAAAAAGATCGATTTTATTATACACACTTACGAAAAAGGGACAGACCGACATGTAGACATAAATATCATCTGGAAGGAATACACTGATTATACAGACTGATCGTCCGATAGATACATATTGATATATAAATATAATGTATGGCATGCATAGGTTATACAAATCATCATCATAATCATCATCAATCATTAAAATCCTAAAATAGACTAACTGAATTATATATTGGACATAGCAAATTACAGGAAATAAATGTTTGACGCTTAATATATCCCATACGTTCCGATGTGAATCGTGTGACCAGAAAACAGTCAATGCAAGCACTGGAAGCAGATGATCAGAGATGGTGAGAAACTTATGTATGATGAATTGTTATCACGAATATTCTGGGTGATTTTTGGTGATATTGAAGGGAAATATAAATATTTCAGTTGGTACGAGTATACCATTTGCATTTAAATTTTTCTAACAATCTGGTCTGGAGAAGAATTTTTGCTATCAAGAAACAGGACACGTGCTGATAATTTCGTGACTACTGCAACAATGGAAGCGGAGGTGCGAAATACTCAGATACTTCCAATTACCGCTAAGTTAGGCTCGACACGACAATAGGAGCGGGGAGTATATCTGCTCACCTGAAAAGTCTTGCTCTCAATACAATAAGTGTACCTTCGATTACGGCAGCTGCAGAATGCTTAATTTGTAGTCCCACACGTTTTCAAGATATCAAATGGCGAGAAATATCCTTTTGCGTTCTTCCAGGGTAACACGCGATTTTTTCCTTTGATAACCTGCGTATAATTCACAATTCCACCCGGGATACGTCCAATACTGCTTCTAAAAAATACGGTATCTGTGTTGTTGCTGAAAAGCACCACTCTGCCTTACAACGAGATAATATGCTAAGCGAGTTAACTCGTTCTTTCAATATTTGTAATTTTGTTTTAAGTATGGTCGATATTCTTTTATCATAAAATAACATTTTCATAACTTCTTATCTGATAATATTTTACTACAATTGTTATGAGATTTCTCTCGGTAGTGATGTTTTCATAGAGTGCCTGCTGTTTGCTGTTAAAACACATACAAAGTACGTCTGTTTTGAATATATTGTTATAGATAAACGGTAAGCACTGAAACACGATTGACGCTGTGCGGCTATGAAAATAATGATTTTAGTGTGGCAGGAAGTTAGAAGTCTTCTTTTATTCGTTGAAATTTAATTGTTAGAAATATGACATGAATCTACTTTGATGAGTATTTTACAATTATAGTCTGCATGGTAATTAAAGGAACTGTAATTCACATTATGGGTCGGTATGGGACCTTATGGAAATTTAACACGACGGGTAAGCATGGGGTCCTATGGAAATATAACGTTAACTATGGGATGACATGGGTCCCTATGAGAATGTTATCATTACGGATAAGAATATAACTTTTTATTCCGATTGGAAAGGATGGACTACTATTACCCTCTTGGAAAATTTAACATGGGAATTGAACAAGATGGAAAGAGAGAAAGACAGACAAATACACACTTAATGGTAAACAAACATTTACTTTTACAGACAAATACACACTTAATGGTAAACAAACATTTACTTTTACAGACAAATACACACTTAATGGTAAACAAACATTTACTTTTACAGACAAATACACACTTAATGGTAAACAAACATTTACTTTTACAGACAAATACACACTTAATGGTAAACAAACATTTACTTTTACAGACAAATACTCGTTTAGGACATTGGCATTGTTAGTGTGCTCAGCTGTGCTATTTAAGGAACGCTATATATCACATGCTATTCACCTTCCTACAAACTTCCAGAAAGTTTCGATCGACAACATACACTTACACTGACAGATGCAATGATTTTAGGCGAGAAGTCCCCGCAGAGAAATTGGCCGCATTTATCAATGACTTGCTACTTTATATCACATTTGATAGTTTGAAATCAGACCCACTGAATAAAAGACTTCCAAGTTCATCGACAAAATTCAAAACGTGCACCACCACCACCCCCCCCCCTCACCCCAAACAGAACAACCTAACGATGAGTTTGACATCACAGATCGAAAAGGGATCGTGTATATGATTCACGTTGCACCTTTTTCAGGACGTTACAAAGTGCTATCGGTGGATCAACTTCAAACTTTCAAGAAGAACAGTCAAGATTCGCAGCGACAAGAACAACATGTGTTTAGCGCGTGCAGTCGTGGTACCTAGAGCTCAAGTAGAGAAAACATACATCAGAATGGAAGTTACAACGGGTGTGCATTGGAATATTGCACAAACCCAAACAACGAAAAGAAGCAGCGACTCTATTGGAACAAGCAGGGAGTTCTAAAGAGACCGTATGCATACCCCATGAGTTACAGAAAATTTAAGAAGTCTTAGCCATCACTATACTTTTTAAATAGGCTCCCAAATGATACGCAGAGATCTTTAGTTTCAAGGACCCAATTTTTCCAGACGGAAAATACATCCACATGTATAATTTTGATGCTATTCCAAATGTTAAAGTATTTCTCGGATATCGATTTTATTGCCAATAGTTTGACAAAGGATTCAAAAATCGGGAGAAACATTTATATTGTGGAGAAATTTGTCGTCATTGTTTTGAGTCAAGTCATTGTGTACCCAATGGAAAAAGAATGGTTCTATGTTTCACATTCATAGGAAAGTTTAGGAGACAAGCTTGTTACGACCAGCATAGAATGAAATAGCACGGACAAAGGAAAAGCTCTTGTGAATAACTGGAAGTTTGTGAAAAATGTGGGCAGAATCTTCGTTCCAATTCGAGAGAATCTAACATTTGTTCAAGACACAAACTATGTCTTATTTGTCATCACATTGACGACTTAAATTATCGGTCATACATTTAGTGATATGTCAACAAACAAGACTATAAGATGGATATCCACAATAAAAAGAAAAAGAAATGAAACCATCAAGTGGACTTTTTTATACTTTGAACTTTCACAAGAAACTGACATTCAAATACCTAGCTTTTGTGTAGTACACCGAGCTTGCAGTCAATGTATTCGAGAACCTCTATTATGTCACTGCTGGAACTTACTCCTGGGACAACGAGAAAAAATATTTCTTGGACTCTACACTTTTTCCGATTTAGATAAATGGGTTGTAGACCCCATCGATGACTTGGACGAAAAAGATTTAGATCGCTACGGCAAGTGTCACAAATACGCCACAGTGATCGCACAAAATCTGTCTGGCTACTACGGACAGTTTCTCTTGAAACATTGTGCAGAAAATGGTACCCACAAGTTACCACAAGTGGAGCTAAGATCATTTGCATAAAAATAAGAATATTCCAAGAGTTAATTGGCTATGTCCTTGAATAAGATGCTTGAAATATGTGTAATGACTGCAATGACAAAAGGATATTTTCATAACTTTTTTAACACAGATGAAAATCAACAGGTAGTGCTACCCCATTTGCCAGACGCACAATACTACAACGCAGGCAATATGCAAACGGAGCAGTGGGAAGCTTTTTACACTTGGTGCCAGACTCACTATTTTCATACTTTTGACCTTCAACAAGAATTGCTGAACTATAGTCGCTAAAATTTCGATAATCTACAACGTTGTTGCGGAAGATTTTGACAGGTGTTTATTGAGTGCAGTGGTGTCGACCCTTGGAATGAAGCGTCTATCACGGCCAAAGCCTGTGGATTGGTGTTAAAGGGCAACCCCTTCAAAGCTTCATCTGGCTAATAATGAAGGGTGAAAAGCCATTTGATTGATCTGCTCGAAGGAGGCGACTATGGATCACAGAAATCAACTGGCCCGTACCTGCATATAACCCTATCGAGAGTGCATTACGAGAGAGTGAAGTGGGAAAATGGGTCAACTCTTATCACCAGAGGGGCCCGCACTACCTACATAAGTCTCAAAAAAACGTAACTGAGGAGGCAAGTGCTTGAGTAGGTATGGCTAATCAGTTGCAGAACTTAATATCTGACCGTGACAGACCCGTCGGACCGAAACGGACTGGTCACCTTTAGCATCAAAGGAACACTGGCATGCACGGTTTAGTTAGTCAGTTAATTTGCCGCGATCTCGATCTACGGTATGAAACTACCGGGTTTTCTATATCTGAGTTTGTGTTAATATTTTAGAATGAATACTAGTAGCAGGCTTGTACTAGGCTTCCTGTTAATACCAGTTGTAATATTAATGGTAACTGGATTTAATGCAATGTAGACAGGATAAATATTGTTCGTTGTGGCAAACTTTTATTAACTTTCATGGGAACCAGTTGGTACACTCATGAATTCATGGTATAAGGGAGGTAACCTAGTGAACAATGTACAGTAAAAGTATCTGCAGTTGTGACCCTGTTACACCTGAACGTCATGTTCAATACACAGTTTCTAATGATTAAATGCCTGTTGAAAAGCATGACCATTTTTCAAGCAAAACAAACTCATAACGGTACAAGTTCAATTGTCCTATGCTTCTGTGGAACCTTGTTTGCTGTTTGTTTCACATTCCTAATTTCAGACACTTGGCGTACAAGGTTGAGGAGGAGCCTGAAAACTTCATTAGCTCCAGTGTTTTTGAAAACAGATCACCTCTATTTAGGCATTATGGGATTGTAGACTACATGCAAAATTTACTTGCCACTTAAATTGTAGAAATTGACACCGTGCAAAACTAAGCACCTCTGAAACTGAAGATTTGACAACGGAAGAGCTCCAGTGAGCATGGGCAATTTTATGTTTTGCAAAAACACACGGTAACTCATTTTTACGAAGAATTATATATATATATATATATACAAGTTAGCTAGTCATCGAGCCAGGTGGAACTATTTTGTTAGTCTTAACATACATTCGTGTCCGTCAGGTTGGTCAGCGTAGGAATTTTATCCAAACATGACCCTACTATCCACCAGTTGTTTGTTGTTTTTCTTTTGTTTTTAAATCATAGACCATCATAACACTACCAACCTTTATTGGACGGAACATTCACCGGTCTACAAACTCAAAATCCCCCCCCCCCCTACACAAACACATAATACTCTTCCTTTTTTTTACATTCCTAGGTGAACCATGACTCTACCAAAAGTAAAAATCCTAGGCCAGCATAACACTACCCAACCGTATTATACGTACCACACATCCAAACTTTTGTATTTTATCACCCTCACAACAATCATTTTATATCAGTTTAAAAAAATGAATATAGCACTGTAACAATTTTACTTCAAAAACTAAATATCTCTCAATTAGAATTGCAAACAATTAATTACTAAATTACGAAAATGTAAAGAAAAAAAATCTGATCCTAACCACCAAAAGAGCACAGAGAGATTAGCGGAGCCACGCCTATCAATTGTCACTTTGTATTTTTGTGATTTCATATAGATACAGTATTTCAATAATCAGAAGCATTTGAAATTTCTTCAAACATACAAAAAATCCATACAAATGGCTCTGCGACAAAATACTTTAGCTACCTGGTAGCCATGACGAGGCGCAGCAGCAGTTTTATAGCAGTTCCATCAGAAGTAATACTATACATAATATACGACAAAAGATTAAACAAATACTAGTAATCCAAACATACCAGAAGGCAACGTTTGCGTGTCTGGTACGTGCAATATTGGTGGGTGTTATTATGCTGGCTGAGGATAACAAAAATAATTTGGTAAAGTCATGGTCACCTAGAATTTATTTTTCCAAATAAATGTATCTTGTGGAAAGTCAGGGTATTGGTGTTTAAAAAACAAACAAACAAAAAACAAAGAAGAAAAGATTGTGTGTGTGTGTGTGACACAGGGAATTCTCCGTCCAATACAGGTGGTTACTGTTTTGATGGTCTAGGATTTAAAAACAAATAATTTATAGTCTTGTGGGTAGAGTATTGATTTTAATAAAAACTATTTATGGTGTGGCCAAGGATGCCAATACTACAATTTATTGCTAATGTTACTCCTATTAGGTGAATGAGTAAAATATCTGTATCTGACAGTAGTTGGATAATTTACTCCTACTGTTAGTTCTATTAGTGGGATGAGAATAATCCCTGCATCAAACTGTAGTAAGATAATTTAATGAAGTACATAAATCTTAAGTGTGTCATGAAGAGAGCGTATGATGATATTCTCAGAAGCTGATTTAGAATACAAAAACTTTATGTTTTCCCCAAATTCTCCTTTTATATTTTCCTCTTTCTTCTTTTTCTTTAATAAAAATGGCTTTTAGTGTGTATACTTTGCAATAATAAAGTAGAAAAGTTACTGATTTACTACAGAAGTTATATTTATTACCTTTTTCTCTTAATCCTTTTTAAACCTTTACTTTAAAAATAGAAAATATTTGTATTCATCTTTAAAAAGTGAAGCATATCCTTCACTTTTCTTGTCTGCACACTTCTTTATTCATATTAACTTAAACAAAGGCAAATATATGCCCAATTATTTTGTAAAGTTTAGATTGACAATAGCCTATATCTGGAGAAAAGACGTTTTAGTAGGCATTTTGTTATTGCTTTTTTACTTTCTCTTACATTATATTTTTGTATTGTATGTTACAGGAAGATAAATAAAGATGTGTATTGTTTTACACATACGAAATTTATGTTTTTCTGGTGTATATGAAACAGATGGATTTATTTTTAAATTATTATTTTTGGAAATTCTTGATTTATTGATATTTACACGTATGTTAAACCATAAACTAGTGTGTATTTTATACATGATCAGAAATGTACACTTTTTAAAATGTAACGATGGATAACAAAAACATAAATAATATTATCTACAAACTATTGGGTATTAGGAGATAGGAAAAATGCAAAGATGTGATCGCTTACCTAAGGGTGAAACAGTGTCATTTATTGCTTATGGGGTGGGAGGGGGTGTATGGGTTCAAACAAGAGGAGTTTGCATGTTTCATAATAACAATTTTGAGTACGATATTAAAGATTGTAAAAATGAATCTGATGTTAATTTGATTGCAATCAATTTAAAAATAAATGAAAACATTTTCTCTCGAATGTGTATGTATAGGCCAAATAATGACCGCACATATTTTTACAATAATATTAATGATATTATAAGTGAATATTAAAATAATTCAATTATCATTTGTGGCGATTTTAATTTGGTTCAACACCCTGAATTAGACTCATATAATTATAGAAATATAAGAAACCCTAATGCTAGAAATGTACTATTGAGTTTTAAAGATACCCTTGTTCTTGTTTATCCATTTACAGAACTAATTCCATATCGAAAGAAACACACATGGAGAAAACAACATCCTTTAAAATAAGTTATATAATATATCTTTTAATGTCACAGTTTCTCATGCCAAAAGTAGAAAAATCACAATTAAACCAAGTCATAGATCTGACACTCTAAGACAAAGGTGTCAAACATACGGCCCGCCAGACTCATTATTTATTATTATTTATATCAAATCTGGCCCGCCATAGCAAATGAATTTGACGCCCCTGCTCTAAGATAATATGACACTTCTGCTCTAATGATTTTAGGAGAGGGTAAGGGGTCGTGGAAATTCAATAATGGCCTTATAGAACATAATAAATATGTAAATAAAACTAAAAGTTGTATTTGAAAGATACAATTAAAATATGCGTCATTATATTACGATGGAAATATTGAAAATATATCAAACTCAAATATAAGAGTAACTATATTGGACTTATTATTTGCAGATACTCTTTTTTGTGGTAAAACAATTCATATGAGACGTATTAAAAGAAATGTCCAATAAAACAGGAACAAGAACGTATTTAGGAAATTCAATCTTTACGGAATAGTGCTTCCGTTGAAAATACTATTTTAGAGTTATTAGAATCCAAAAATATAGTTCTGGAGAGAATAAGAAAAGAAAAATTTCGAGAAAGTGTCATCCGGTCAAAGGCAAAATAGGTAGACGGTGAGGAGAAACCAAAAAGATATGTTTGCGACAAAACAAATACAAAATTAATTTAATAAGAAAATGAAATTATAACTAATCAATTTCATATCCTAAGAGAAAGTGAAGGATTTTTATGAAAAACATTATTAAGAGGAAAATGAAATAAAGGATATAAAGTGAAAGTATCTTCCTCAAATTTATAACATTCGTAAGTTAGACCAAGACCAGTCTTCAACATTAGAGGGAAACATACTCAGAAATAGACTTTAGATTGTTTAAAAGCTATGAAAAATAATTAAAGTCCCTGATCAGATGGTTTCACAGCAAAATTTTAAAATATTCGAGAATTTGTAGATGGAACAATTAACAAAGGAATATGTCACTGGGTCTTTTTCAACAGTTTGAGATAAGGAATTATAAATTGTATACCGAAGGAAAATAAACCAAAACAATATCTCATCAGCATTTTGTAGAATGACTTTATATCTAAATTTTTCAATGTCTTTAGACACTGTAGATAATGAGACCCTATATCTCCATATCTTTGTTTAATATGTGCAGAAATGTTGTAAATATTCTTTAAAGACGATTCGAATTTGAAAGGTATCAAATTAAAGAAAACAAAATATTTACTTTCACAGTTCGCAGACGATGCGAATTTCGTGGCTCTTGTGAAGTTCTTATATTTTATATTGATGCTTTAAATGTGCTAGGATTTCAGGCGTGAAACTCAAGAGTACCAAAACATTATATGTGCAAGGATTTCAGGCCTGAAACTCAGTGGTACCAACATTTTAAATGTGCAAGGATTTCAGGCCTGCAACTTAGTAGTACCAAAAACAAAGGCAGTCTGAATAAGAAGTAGGAAGTATTGGGGCAGAAACCGTTCAACATAGGCTAAAACTGCAGTGGATAGCTGAATTTACCCTCTTGGGTATACAGTTTTAGTCGACTTAAATAAAATGGTACGGATATATTCTGAAAATAAAACATACATGATAAAGAAGTTTCTGAAGAATTGGGCAAAGCGAACCCTAACAACATTTGGTAAAATAAAAGTTTCCAAAACCTTAGTGGTCCCAAATTTTCACTATTTGTTCTTCGTGTCCTTGTCAACCTGCCCCTCCCCCCCCCCCCCTGCAAAAACATTTACTAGCGAATTGAATGAACTAGTTTTAAAATTTAATTAAATAAGAAGTTCTGTTTCAGAGCATTCACAAAGGAGTATTAGCAGCGATAGATATTATAAAAAAACATATGTTAGCTTTAAAAATAACTTCAACTAAAATGTGTATATTTGTCTTAATATGAAGTATACGAGGGCAAAACTATTGCCAAAATATCAAAGGACACAATAATTATGTTTTGGCGTCAAGTTTTATTAGCTTGGAAAAATGTGATAGAAAGAAATGCACTTCAAGCATGAAAATATCTTATGAAAACAACCTTGGATAGAGTAAACAAGGTACCCATCATGTATAAGAAATAAATGGAATGGAATGTTTGATATATTAGTGATATGACTACATACCAAGGAAGTTTTATTGAATTTAAAAACTTTAAAGCAAAGTATGGTTCAATACAAATTTTCTTGCCTTTCAAGGTGTCATTCAGACTATAAAGCCATTACGTAGAACATGCAATCTAAATTTGGATGCATGCACAAATGCCATATCTTTTATCCTTTATCAATTAAAAAATATTCTTCATATTAATAAGGATTATAAACATTTTTACAAATAACTTTAGAACTCGACGATTTCACAATCAACTCACAAGTACAGTGGTTTCAATATAGTGTTTACCAATGAATTTTTGTTTGTGCATGCAATATATATTTATGATACTGATAAATGTACTTTTTGCAATGGTTCACTTCAAACAATACTGCATTTTTTTTTTTTGGGGGGGGGGAGTAATACGGTTAAATACGTTATGGAGTGATGTTTCCCACTGGATTTGAGATCAACTGAGAATAGTTGTTCCTCTCAGCGTTAAAATGGTTTTATTTGAAGATACAGATGTAGAGCAGTTATATGAAAGATATTTTTATTTTATTTTTCTTCTTATTAAGTACGACATACACTCATACACGATGAAAATGGATGTACCTACATTAAATGGTCTTAAACAATTCTTTCAATATATTGCAGTCAAATCGGACAGGAAAGAAAATTTCATGATAATTTGCGAACAGTGACAACCATTACTACTTCCAAACTTTTCAAAGATAATTGACTTTTGTATTATATTCTATATATACAATTTTTCTGGTGTGATATTAATTGTAATATACAGGTACTTTTACCTGTATATGACATTTTAATGGTAACTATACATAGTCACTATATGATAAACACATAAAAACAATATCTTTCTCTTTCTCACTCCTATCTTTTTTTTTACATCTCTGAACTAGACGCATTAAGTATCAATATTATTATTGTAATAGTTAGAATTTATATTCGTGCTTTGTATACAAAATAATTCTAAGGAAGAAGACCTTAATGATGTGATAACGTATGGTCCGATCCCATTGCCATCTTATACCAAAGACAATAATATGTTTGAATGGGAAAAACATGTTTTTTCGTGCGACGGTATATTAAACGAATGTCTACTACAAAGGCTGGATTTACAATTTTGAATTAAAATAGTAAACCAAATGGAAAAAGACTTATGTTTTTACCTCTCTCTTTCCTGTTCGTGTCTGACATTGAATTATATGTGCTATCACCAGCTGAAATGATCTGCTGCTTTTCATTATTATTCGACCTTTGAAAACCTCTCCAGTGAACGTATGGCTGAGGAATTATAACGGGTGCTTTATTAATGCCTGACCAAAACTCGTCTGTCATACATACATACATACATACATACATACATACATACATACATACATACATACATACATACATACAACTTTAGACTGAAACTGAATAAATTAATTCGATAAATTCTATGAGGCTTATCAGTGACCCGAGAATGGAAGTGTCGAATGAGTCGTCATTGCATATTGTCTGTTGCCGATGGTAATAATTCTTCAAGCGGGCCGTGCTTTAAGTTCCTATTTTGACAATTAATTGGTAAAGTATTTGTCCAGGAAAGACCAGGTTAAATATTGGATGGATGGACAGATACCCCTTCAAAGCACGACGAAACGGGAAAACAACAACAACAACAACAACACAGTAAGGAAGCAAAATGATTAGGACGTTCAGTCATCGAATTTTATTGATGTACATACACAAATAATGCTGGTGGCAGCAGTGTATTTCCATACTTCGTTGGTCAATGAGGAACCATCAGCTATAAGTCACTCGAGTGGCACATATAGTAAACCCCGTTTCAAACAAAATCGAATGTAAAGAAATATTGATATAATGAAGCACATCTCAAGGTCCCTTACAATACCTCGGTTACAGCCAAATGCGGATATAATGATATATGTTTTGGAGTTCCTTGGTTTTCGTTATATCTGGAGTTTACTATATATGGATGAGACATTGAACAATTCTCAATGCATATGTATCGTCTTCATTACATTCTTGAATTTATCGATGTCTCTTAAAAGTAATCAATATTTCTCCGCCAAATGTATAATTGAGCTAAGTCTGCTTGTATAATTTGGACTTAATCTCTATATGTAACTGAATGTCTAATAATGGACATTCACCTAATGGAAACCCCACAAAACTGCATCACAACCTTCGATAAAATCCAGTCAGTGCTCAAATACCACATTATTACCCGATGCTACGAGTAACACTTTAAATAAACATACTTATCGCATGATCTCAGAGCGATAGTTTTCCTCTGGAAACAATCATGTATCATTCAGGCTCTGTAAAGTTATTGACAGCTGTAAAGAGTCTCTGACAGCGACGGCCTTTTCTGATATAATCACTGTATATTGATAGTCATTTCCCGCCCTGCCGTGTCACACTATTTATTCCTTACAGTTCAATCACGTAAAAGCGCCTGATTGTCAGGAGGTCCGCTGATTGCAAAATTACGATGCTTATTGGTTTTAATGTTTCAAAATATTACTGAATGTTGTTCATTTTACTATACTCTAAGACTGATTTCATATCCGTGTATTACGAGTTCTTTTCAGTTTATTTTATCGCATGTTGTTTTTTGTCATACACACACACACACATATATATATGTATATATATATATGTATATTTATTATATATATATATATATATATATATATATATATATATATATATATATATATGAACATGTTACTCGTCATCATCATATGTTGTTCCCACTGACATTTAGATACAGCATTCTAATATATTCAGGATGGAATAAAGCAACGTAATCTAACAAATAGGAAATGAAATATCCAGTGATTTCATTGAATCTCAGGAAAACCGGGATTCTTCTTGTAAGTACTTTCTTCAAATATATGACAAAACCAAGCTTTTTCTGGAACAGGATTAAAAGGTAGGCCAGATCCTGTCCACACTAAATGACTGAATGTGTTCTAGAAAGTCTACTAACTTTTCCCTGCAATATTTGGACTGCAATGGCAGTGGATGACACGTTCTGTGGTAACATTGCAAATGATGCACAAGCTTGACTAGTTTGGGCCTTATTAAAAATTGCAATATTTTAGTCTGTATTTATCGTGTGAAAGGTGATTCCATGAGAAATGATATGTGATAGCCGTGTTTGAAAGATATGTTGGTTCAGAAAAAAACAATAACAACAAAATAAAAAAAACACATGCATTAGATATGCGATAATTTTCAAAACATTGATATACTGTGCGGGAAAAAATGAAATGTTAACAAATTCCAATAATATAATTATGGTTTATTTTGTTTAAAATGACACAGACAATACATTCATCATGGGAAATCAATTTGTGCTGCACAATTTCAACAAATCATCAAATGCTAGGACGATTCGTCTGATCATTGCTGTAATGTTTTTACCTATAAATAGCTTGTCCATCATTTGCAAATCAATACGATTGAAGTGACTAATGGGAATATACTTTGACTTCTTAGACACTTTGCAATTGCCCACTTTAGGAAACAATGTGCTTTGAGTATTCTACATCTTTGATTGTTTTCACCCGCCACTTTTGTTCTGGACAAAAATTGCGAAGAATCCAATAGCTTCTTACAAGAAGAAATTGTACCTCTATATAAATACACTTTAACTGTAGTTATGTTCATTATCGTCATGAAACACATTTATTAAAGTCAAAACAAATGTAAGAAGGACTATTCGTTTAACTAATTTTGTAGGTATAGTTTATTTACTTTTGACGTTTGCTCAAATGTGCCAGTTGGAATGTTCACATACAATACTCAGTACAAGTATCGCTTAGAAAAAAGTAACAAAATGTTTTTCAATGCACCATTTTATATAAGTGTAATCTGTTTTAAACTAACCCTTGCTGGCAAATTAAGCGTCTAGATCAACCTCCTTATTGCAAAAATACGAACAAGGGATTTTCGAGACACATTTATGAGAATATCGGTACACACAGAGATATGAAACGTACCTATCTAACAGATGGCACAACATATTTAAGTTTAAATTATTCATGTCAACCGTAAAAATCAGATATAGGCGTCAGATTTATAATCAAAAGTTAGGCCTAAAATGAGCGTGTGTTAGTTCAATTCCTACCCCTCATTTTAAAATGTTGCACCTATACATAAAAGACTGACAAAATTGAACATGTGAAGTGAAATGTTTACGAAATGAAGTTTAACAGGCATCTTAGAGAACCGTTCAACACTTGTGAAATATGCAGTAATATAGGTTTCAGAAGAGGAAAATAATGCCTATGTTTAGATGTTTTTATCATAGCCTTTAAAATTAGTGTCTTACTCTGAGAAAACATTTATTTTTTCATTTCTAAATAAAAAGCATTAATAAGAAAGAATACAGTCCATATACAATGTTTTGCATTTAAAGGTTCAAATAGTTATTTTTATGTTCGTTGTATCACACGAACGATTGATGGTTTTTACATTTTAGGACAAACATTTGGAATCATTTCATCACATTTGTAAGACAAAAATGCTTCCACAAAAACACGCACACAACGAAAACAACTTTGAACTTAATGGCAAAAACTACCTCCATATAAACGGAACAGCCATTGGAACTTAGATGGCTCTCTCATATGCAAATATCTTTATCGGCCGATTAGAAAGTCAGCTTCTGGTCTCTGTAAGCTATAAACCATACCAATGGGTACGTTTCATTGGTGATGTGTAAATGAAATGGACAGATGGAAGACGAATACTAGACGAATTCATCATGTGGATAAATACTTTCCATCATTCGATCAAATTCACTGTCGAAATTTCAAACACCGATCATATATTTTTGGGCACAAAAACTAATATATTGTCAATAACACACTATATACAGACATTTAGTCCAAACAGACTGACAAATATCTGTACTTTCTCCCATTCCAGCTGCTACCCAAGGCACTACAGCCAAAACATCCCCTACACTCAGTAACTTAGAATCAGAAGAATTTGCTCTGATGACATAACTTTTGACGAGATGTGAAGAGAGTTAACTTAACATCTGGCAAAACGAAGCTACAACAAAGATATAATAGCGGAAGCGATATAAAATCAAAGAGTCAAGCAAACAAACTGTGATGATCTCCTAAAATGCAAGGGAAACGAAAACGTGAAGGCAAAACTCTTCATCCTCGCGTTCCACGCAGAGAGCCCACAAGTAGGTCGCATCATCAACAAACATTGGCCAACCATTGAATCGTGTACACCGCTTAAATTGATCTTCACACACAAACCATTTGTAGTATTATTGAGACCTCATAATTTAAGAGACACGTTAGTCAAGACAAATTTAAAGCCACTCTTAATATCAAAAATATAGATGGAAATCCAAGCAGTGTGGAGCGAAAAGGTTCCAGACGTGCCAACACACGAAGGAAACAAACACATTTTCCAGCATAGTCACAGATGAAAAGTTTAATATTCACATCCATGCTATAATATGAAACAAAGAAAATGTAATCTTCCTCATCACATGCAAGGTATTCAGCACGCAATGTATTGGAGAAACGCAGAAATTAAATAATAGAATGAATATCCACAGACCAGACTGGCAAACCAAAACATTGGAAAGGAGCCCAGTGGTGGAACATTTCTCTTCTCCAGTCCATACGTTTAATCCTGACTGGAATTCCCCATAAGTCAAAATGGAGCATAGAAAATATGAAATCAAAAGAAACCTATTGGATTCACAGGCTGCAAACTCTCAGGAATTTACAAGTTACCAATGTCACATTTTCCTGCCATTAATTTGCTTTTTCAAACCCATGGTCTTAACAAATATTTTTCTGTAAAAATGTAAAATGTATAAAACGCATATAAATCTCATTTAAAGCACTTTTTAAGCTATTAATTTGTAGCAACTCAAGTATGTAATAATAATTAAGACAATAACATCTACAGTTTTAATTTAAACCGCTAGTTCAAAAAAATATTAGACCCTGGATAACAAATGTAATTTGAAAATTGTAGGTAGCTCAAAGATCTCACTGATGGCCTACTTACTTAAGTCATCGATTGGAGTAATTTATTTTAGTAATTTCCACCTTACGATCACTGTATCAGGATGCAGCTTAAAAAGTAGCAACGTTCAACTTTGTTCAACCTTGCTCATAGTATTTATTATTTCATTGTATCGTCTATGTAAATATCTACAGCAAACATTTAGTTTATGTACAGTACCTACCTTTTTGCGTTTTGTTTTTGTTTACTTTGTGTAATCGTTTTTTTTGGGGGGGGGCTTTGTGCCCTTGAAAAAGGAACCCATAGAGTTCGAAGAGCTTGGACTGGTTTTCACACCAGTTTTGCACGGTTGTTTGTCAGTTTTCCTCTTAGAACTTGCATCATTTTAGCTTCACCTAGAACCTTTTCCTGCAGAAGAGCAACTTCAAACTTTCCTTTGGATGATATCAAACCGAGAATATAAGTTTTAAAAGTTTTAATTGCACAGCATCTTAATTATTTTGGAACATATTACATTTCAACAACATATAAAAAAGACTATTTTGCAGACAAAATGTCTTTAAAATAATCCAATATATGCTGATAGTATAGAGAAACATATACCAGTAAATATGTGAAGATGAATGTGTGATTTCTGCTCAACGACTCTACAGGCGCATTTTAAAACCCATCTCTGGACATTCAAAGATTCTAGTTTTAGCAAGATAACAAAGAAAGAAACATAATCTAAGACTTTACTTTGCTGTTTTTCACCGTTAGATGAGACATTATCTATGAAAGTTTTAGGTATACATCCAATTTAATTCCAACTTATATGTCAATGATGTCATTAGCTGCACACTGTAGTTATATAAACTTGCCAACGGGTCTAACTTACGTTGATTTTTTTAACAGTTGGCGTAATATTTATATGAAAAAAGAGTTAAAACACCAAACTGTCCGTCATGTGTCTATGATTCAATTCAAATTTCCTTTGTCGTTGTCAGTGATTGTAAAAAGCATTTATTTGTATACAAATAGCAATTAAATGGAAAGGACTTGTTGCAGAAGCACAATCACATTGTAATGCCTCTTGTATTTATTGATATTGCCATTTCATTTTTCTTTTCATGTATTCTAGACAGACCTTTTAATTCAATTACACAGGCTTCAATTTCCTTTACTCCACTCACTTGTAAGATATATAACAGCCAGACCAGACATGGTACAAAATTATTGATTACCATTACATTCGCTAAAAGTGTATGCGTTTTCTTTGTCACGAAACTACTTGTACATCACATATTGCTTCTTATTCAAAAATGGATATTTTACTGCATTTTGCATTTATTGTCTCTCACCTTGATGACGGTAAACTCGAAAATAAATTCATTTATAAACTATGATCAATTTAATGTATTTCTTACCTGTATATATTTATAGAGTATCTTATATGAGTTCTCATTGCAAATCAAATTGAATAAACGGACGGAATACATTCTATCTTCAAATTATATTCTAGGAGATCATACGTTTGTATGAATATGTGCATGCTTGGGATGTTGAGATTATTTATCATCGGTTTAAAGATTAGTTTGTCTAATACGTTGGTTTGAAGTACAAAACAGAACTTTAAACAGGCCGCTTCTTTTTGGATCTGCCTGAAGACTATATAATGATATTTCCATGTTTGACCGTAGTTCAGTTGTATGTACCCAGAAGCGAAATGGGTATCAGGGCGTCAGATGCATGTCAAAGTTAGTGAAATGGATATTAAGGCATAAGTTGTGTCTAAATGATAGTGAAATGGATATCAGGGCATGAGTGGTATGCAAATGGTAGTAAAATGGATATCAGGGCTATGAGTGGTATGTAAATGGTAGTAAAATGGATATCAGGGCTATGAGTGGTATGTAAATCGTAGTAAAATGGATATCAGGGCTATAAGTGCTATGTAATTGATAGTGAAATGGATATCAGGGAATTACTTATATGTAAATGACAGTGAAATAGATATCAGGACAATAGTTGCATGTAAATGGTAGTGACACGAACTATTTTGTAGAAATATGATATTCTAACATTTGTTCTTCCCTGCTACAGTAACGTTCCTATTAGTTGTAAATTAAATAATACACATTAGTACACCACTTAAAAACGAATCAAGAAAATTTCGTATCATGTGATTTTAAGTAAATGTTGAATCGGTCTCTGCAAGTGAAATGCCAATTAATTTTTTTCCTCACAAGACAGACTAGTGCTCTCGCGTGAGTTACATGTGTCCTCGGTTCAAGCAGCTGATGATGATATTATATCAAAGTGCGTCAAGGCAAACAAAGTGGCTTAATATCCATTGGTTATAATCCAGTACTCTAGAATATGAATTGTATTTATTTCATTATACCATGCTGATTTTGGTATATTTAACATCTTGTCTGCTCTAGTAACCTAGGAATCAATCCGTAATTAGGTAAGATCCACTTGAGAATCGAAGGCTGTTTTCTTATAAAGTTTGCCTATATGTATCATTTAATTCAGAGATACCATACACTCAGACCCTAAAGGTGCTTCATGGTGTACAGTGCAGTATTCCATCTTAGAAGGATCTCTTTTTCAAAATGTTATCAAAGACACTGAGTGCGCTGTTTGTAGCTCTTGTGACCACATTTTTTTGATTTCT